>JPJV01002258.1:0-20180 GCA_000750745.1 Pseudogymnoascus sp. VKM F-4281 (FW-2241)
CCTCGCACCCCCCCTCTTCCCCGACCCCGCCGACCTCGGCGACAGCGTCGCCGGACTCACCACATCCGCCGCCTTCCCATTAACACGCACTTCACTCGGACTCGCCGGCGTAATCGGCGTCTTCGGCGTCTTCAGTCCCTTCAAAACACCATTCCCCTTAGTCTCCCTCCACTCCCCGAAGCGAGGCAGATGCAACTCCTCCGCCTCCTGGTTGAGCGCGATGCGGATGCTGATGAAGCGCTCAATGGTGTACTGGCTCCCCAGTTTCGTCGCCTTCTGGAAGTGCGTGTACAGCTCTAGCAGGTCCAGCATGCCTTCCATGACGTGGGCGCGCGGGACGCGCCATTTCTTCTTGTCGAAGGCGGCGAGGTGGTCTTCTTGCTTGGAGAGGAGGCGGCAGGAGAGCTCGAGGCAGGCGAAGGACATGGCTGACGAAGTAACTTTCAGGGGCGCGAAAGTCCGGTATAAATCGAGCATCATCTTGTATGCCAGCTTCACCACGTCTTTGTCGAGCTGGCACCGTCGACCTAGCTTGATGAGGTACTTTTGTGGATATCTGTTTCTGTAGTCGAAGCCGCTGGCCTCGAGCATTAAACGCTCAAGTCCGATGATGGTCTTGCTGGGGCCATCGAAGACGCTGTCGTCAGGAGCTAGATGTTCGGATGGAGAGCTGGTCTTGAGGTTATAGGCTGCGCACAAAATCTCGCGGGACTTCTTTAGTGTATCTTCAATCTTGCAGGCTGCGAAGAGAGCAGCTGCTGCGGCATCCGTAGAGGCATATTCTGTGTCGCGGTGAACGAGACGGAACTTGTGATAGTAGATGACGGCGGTATCGAATGTGCGCACGGGACTGGTAGAGGAGAGCGTTAGCAAATCCACATATAACTCATAAAGGGGTGAGAGGTAGCGGCATACAGTTGAAGCGCTCGCCGAGTGTCGTCAATCCATTGTACGCCTTGGAGTCTGAATGTATCCTCCCGTTGTGGGTTTGCGCCAGTAGCGATTATTTGCCCTTGGATCTTCTGCTCGAAAACGAACGGCTTGGCGACTTGAATGTAAGAAGGGTGAGGGCCGAGTTTCTGGCTGTATGCGACCTCTGCTGGAGCCATATCTGATATAATTACTTGGCCTGCTTCGCCGTGATTGTAAAATGAAGAGTGGAATTGTAAGGCTGAGAACCAAGAAGTGGTGTTGAAGAGCAAACGTGCACGGACGGTTGACAAGGCTGTGCCTTGTCGCGGACCTGTCCCACCCACCTTGGAGGCGAATACAGTTGATGACGACTCCCAACCTTGGCCGAGCAACTTCCCAACTATAACTTCAGCATAGTCATCATTCTCATGCCTTCCACAACATAGAAGCCGGCCTTCATTCCATCTCGTCAACTCCAATCGCCCTACCCATCCATCGAAGACCGCTCAAAATGTATCAACTACCGACCCTCCTCACCTTGGCCCTCGGCCTTGCCTCCTCCACAACCGCCCGCCCCGCCACCACCACCGACGATGAATTCGTTACCCCCCTCCCCCTCATAATCTGGCACGGCCTCGGCGACTCCTTCTCCAGCACCGGCATGAAAGAAATCGGCTCCGCCGCCGCCGCCGTCCACCCTGGCACCTACGTGTACAACATCCATCTAGGCGCCAGTGCCGCGGCCGACCAACGCGCCACCTTCTTCGGCAACCTCACCACCCAACTCGAAGAAGTCTGCGCCGACCTCGCCGCGCACCCCATCCTCTCCACCGCCCCCGCCGTCGACGCCCTCGGCTTCTCGCAGGGCGGCCAATTCCTGCGCGCCTACATCCAGCGCTGCAACTTCCCGCCGGTGCGCAGTCTCGTCACGTTCGGCAGCCAGCATAACGGCATCACGCAATTCCAGACGTGTGGACCGAGCGACTGGCTATGCAAGGGCGCGAATGCCATTCTGCGGGGCGGCGCGTGGTCGGCGTTTACACAGTCGCGGTTGGTGCCTGCGCAGTACTTTCGCGATCCGGAGGATATGGAGAACTATCTTGCGAACTCGAATTTCTTGGCGGATATCAATAATGAGCGCGAGGTGAAGAATGAGGGGTATGCGGAGAACTTGAAGTCGTTGGAGAACTTCGTCATGTACTTGTTTGATGAGGATACTACGGTGGTGCCCAAGGAGACGGCGTGGTTTGCGGAGGTGAATGGCACGGATGTCACGCCGCTGAAGGAGAGGTCGATTTATACGGAAAACTGGCTGGGGTTGAAGGAGCTGGATGAGGCAGGGAAGCTGAAGTTCCTCACTGTGAATGGTGGACATATGCAATTGGACGGAATCCTGCTCAATAGCACTTTTGAGGATTACTTTGGACCTGAAGGCAGGTCCTTCGACCATGGCAAGCAGAAGGGACCCGAGGAGCTGTAGATCAGCATCGAACTTTTTACAGCTATGGTGTATGGGTGGATTGGCGTTGTTACTAGGTTTGGAAGTTCTGGGTTATGAAGAATTTGTGCAATGCAGTATACTATCAAATTCAATGTCTTTATCAAATGCCGGAACTGGTTTTCCAGTGGCTGACTTGAGCCTGCTCATAAAATCGAAGCAGGTTATCTTTGATCCATCTTATGTCACATTGTCTTGTATTACCCGAGTCTTGGTTTCATGGCGTTTTATTTCTGAATATCTTGTGCATTGAAAGCGGTCCCCAACACGAGGAACCGCCTGTAGTTGTGAACTCGTACACCAAAATAACCCCATCCTACCCTCCAGTAAAAGAGACACATCCCATACGCTCACTCAATGCAACTGCTCCCCCAATTCGTTCCCAGCCCTCACTACAATTTCATCGTTGGCAACATGCGGTTCAATGTCCACTGCCAGTGTCACCTTCCCCTCCCTCTTCGTGGCGTCTCCCATATATTCCACTAATTTTTCACAGACACTTTGTTCCTCACATCCCACCCATCCCATATATTTGACGGCGGTACAACCCAGATCATGCTCACCAACACGACCTGCGCCGACCCCAGTCCTAGTCTCTACAAAGGTCTCGTTCAGCGACAGATTTAGGAAGTCTTCCTGGCGGGCGCCGGGCCGCGACCAACGTAGCGACCAACATCAGTCACATCGTGGAACTGCTTAGCTCCGTTCTTGATAGTCTCCCACACCTGTCTCGCAACTGGCGGGATGCCCTGGCCGCCGACGAGGGCGTCCACTCTCGCGGACAGGTTCTGGAACTGGTACTTGACGAAGCTGCTCTGGGAGAGGCGGGCGCGGAGGAAGGCAGTGTACAGAGTCAGCAGAATCCAGGAACCACGGGTGAAGATGATGGCCGAGCCGAGGAGGCGGAACCACAGCACGATCTCAAGGATGGCTACGAGGCCCATTGACAGGTCGTAGTACTCCTTCACGAAGCGGCCAATCGACTCAGCGAGCGCGGAGGGCTTGTAGGTTGGCTTTTCCGAGGGCGATTTGCCGGCTGGGGTCGCGACGGCGGTTGGTGGAGTGATGGTGGGGATGAGGTTGGTGCGCGAGTAGGTCGCGACGTGGAAGACGGAGTAGACTCCGAATGGGAGCATGGCGAGGGGGTACTGGGGGGAGAAGAGCCAGACGAGCGCCATAACTGACAGAGATTATTAGCACATGTCGCTCCAAGGACAAAAAGGCGGTCAATGACGTACCAAGGTATTGGACATTCTCGTCCGCGGCGAAAGAGATCAGACCTCCCTGGGCCTTGCTGCCGGCGCGGTTTCGGGCGCGGAATGCCTTATAGACCACAATGCCGTAAGTGGCCGCGGCGGAAACGAAGGCGGTGCGGTAAGAGACTTGGGCCCAGGTCGAGTAGTAGTTGAAGGTGATATACGACAAGCTGTACCGCGCTATGCAAAAGAGGAGCGATAGGTGACTGCGAGCTTAATGTCAGCTAGTTACTCATGTTGCGCACAGCTATTGCTGTTTTGCGGGGTATTTTTTGAGCTCTGGCCAGGTATCTCGGATTTATTTCGAGCTTTTGTGTCGCTTGGAGCTCAAGAGGACTCGGGAATAAGGAAAGTCGACGTACCCGACAAACCAAGCAACTAGAATTCAATTAGCATGAGCGATGAAGTGCGACGAAGGCGCATAACATACATTGTAGTGTCTGTGCCAGGGTCAATAGCCTCTGGGACAACGGCAGAGCCGAGTTAGGTGGAGGAGCCATGGCGACGTGATCTGGCCTGTGTGAGCTTTCAAGTCGGAGAAACACGTAGCAGCTGGAGCGGAATTATATTTACCAGAGGTTAAAGTGTTGAAGTCGGAGAGTTTGTTAAATAGGTAGGTAGGGTGGAGCGAGAGAGGTTATGGAGGAGGAGAAGAGGTGAGGAGCGAGCCCGCGGGTTTGAGGTGGTGATGCGAGGAGGAGGCTGGGCTGCAGTCTAGTCGCACAGTGTTAGCTGCTGCCATTCGCTTTGCCGTCATAGGGCGATTAGGAACGATAATGGAGCTATGATCCCGCACTCACCCACAAAAAAAGCAATACTTTAATATTTTACCCTTCGTGAAGCCGCCAACTTTAAGAGTGACAAAAGGTTAATATTAATAATATTTTTGCGATTTATTTGTATGCACAAAGGGAAAATATGTCAAAATTGAGTTGGGAGGTTGCAGAGCAGTTGTGCTAGCATTTGTGTGACCGTTTCCTTGGTTATTTATCGACATTCTTGTCTTATTCAGTATTCCGTTCCCAGTACAAGCCACTGTTTCGTCATAGGGACGGCCTCAGCCACACTGTCGATGACAAAAAGAACGCACTTCTTCTGGCCCAAAGTCTGAAGTGGGGTGTACGTGGGGATTCTCTACAGCTGGACAAGCATATCAATTGTGGCTACGAGTTCCCTCTTTTACAGCAATTTTGACTACCAGAAAGAGAGTGGCATTGGTCGAATATATCGTTGAAAGGTGAGAGTCAATCCCATGTGATTTAACGGAATCACATGGGATTATAAATAAATGCCACAAACTACGAACGAATGCGGCATGGAATCATAATCAACCCAGAGCGAATCCATTTCGCAGCGATTGCCCATTGTTCACAGCGGACGTCACTATTATCATATTCACTCATCTCAGCCACACCGGCACAATAGCTCTCTTTCAAATAAGAAAATGTGATTGTACTTCTACTTCTACGGAGCGAGGAGAGAGTAAGTTAGAAAGGTGAGCGATGTAGAAAACTAAAAACAACCAAAAAAGAGATCCCCCCGCGATAAGGGGTATGACGTCGACTATGTACAACCAATAACTCCAGTTTGCCAACTCCCAGTTCCCTGCATTGGGTATTGTGTGTTTGTGTGTATGGAGTATTGGCGTTCACCCCACTGTTGACTCACCACCCGCGGGGTCGAGCCAAAAATTCCATCTTGTAAGCCCGTAGCCAGGCCAGGACCAGTTCTCACTTCCCTTAAAGCCCCACAGGTCCCTTCCCCTCAGTACCACCTGTGCGGAAGAACTCTGCCACGACTCCGACGGCGTATGACAGCCCGCCAACCCATACGGCACCGATCAACAGCCTCTTAACCTTCTTCTTTCCCTTCTGTCTTCGTGCCGCTCTATCGTGCCATTCCTGGTCTTTCCAGCTGGATCCTGAACTACCGTCGTAGGTGTGCTCTTCATTTCCGGATTCTGTCTCGGACTTGATATGATATTCGGGTAGATCATGGTTTACGAAGCCAGTTGGGCTGGCAAAATTGCCAGTCGCAGGACGGATTGATTGCATGCCATCGATTGGGTTGGTCATCTTTCTATCCAATTCGGCTTTGGCTGCTGGACTCCCCAGAGGCGGTCCATCACGGACCTTCCTAAACACAAGCACATTCCCATCCCCAGAAGCAATTTCATAGCCCTCGTTAAGCAGCGGCGCAATATATGGAAGGAATTTTGCTGGCTTTGCTAGCCGAGGGATGACCGCAGCTGGTGAGAGGGGCTCTCTGTTGCCGGGCGGCACGATAGATGTCGTTTCAGTGGTCAAAATGGATTTAGTTTCTGGGTTATAGGCGACAATCTTGTAGTGAGTTGGATTTTGAACTGTAACGCCATCGCCGTTTTCCGCCGACTGGTTCTTAGATGCAATTTCCCTCGGGGAAAACTGTCCAACAGGCTGCCTGTGCCGAGGCTCTATCGCGCCGTATGTATCTTGATATATGTTGCGTAATTCGTTGACGAGTGACGCCTTCAGTTCATCTCTCTTTCCGTCGTTGGAATTTGCTTTCTTCCCCTCGGATCCCTGTACTGTCTTCGCAGCTGCAGGTAAGTCTGTGCCATATGAAGAAACAAATACAAATGGCTCAGGCTCCCCATCTTTTGCACTGGAGCTTGTTTGGTCTCGCTCCAGAGAGGTCTCCTGTTTCGGTGCACTCGCATCCATCGAAGACTCGGAGACAGGTATCCTTCCGGCTTCACGATGATCTAGTTCGGCAATTTCTCTGAGGCGGGCATTTACTTTCCCACGAAGATGTCCTTGGTGGTTCAGCAATTCGCTTCTTTCAATTTCAAACTCCTGAGCACGCTCGCGTGCGGCTCGGATTTTATCACTCTTTGCAACAGCCTCAATGTCCTTTGAGAACTGAGTCGAGGATGCATCAAAATCCTCTTCCATCTTTCTCCTCCTCGCTTGTTTCTCTTTCTTGGACTCATTCCGAGAGCCCCTTATGACCTTAGACGATGTATGCTTTTCCTGTTTGGCCAATTTGGCCGCTCGCTCAGCCGCAAAGTCTTCATCGAAGAAAAAGTTGTCATTTTCAAGCCTGGGCTCCCATTTCTGGTCAAATTCGTTAAGAGCTTTGTTGACTGGGTCTGCTGGGGGTGGAAAATGTCCATCCGGCTCATTGTGTCGAAAAGCTGTGTAAGCATCGAGCTCTGGGTCTGATTTCTTATCAAACTCATTCAAAGCTTGCTCTGTAGGGTCAGGAGGCGGTGGAAAATGTCCGTCTGGCTCGTTATGTCGGAAAGGTACGTAAGCATCAAGCTCCGGGTCCCATTTCCGATCAAATTCATTCAAACCCTGCTCTACAGGGTCAGGCGGCGGCGGAAAATGTCCATCTGGCTCATTGTATCTGAAAGCGGTGTAACCATTTAGCTCGGGATCCAATTTTCCATCAGACTCGTTTGAAGCTTGCGCTGTAGGATCAGCCGGAGGCGGAATATATGCATCAGGCCCATTTTTCCGGGATGGTTTATAAGCCTTGAGCTCCGAGTCCCATTCCTGATCGAACTCATTCAAAGCTTTGTTCACAGGGTCAGCCGGTGGTGCAAACTGTCCATCCGGCTCGTTGTATCGGAAGGGTTTGTAAACTCCAAGTTCATCTGCTAGTTGTCGTCTGTTCCCCGAAATCTTCCCAGAAGAATCTGCTGAGACTGGAGGGTGTCCATCTGGTTCATTGTGCCGAAAAGGCTTGTAGATGCCAAGTTCTTCCTTCAAAGTTCGTCCATTGGCCAGAGCCTGCTCAACAGGATCTGGTGGTGGTGGAAAATGTCCGTCTGGCTCATTGTACCGGAAAGGTTTGTAATTCCCAAGCTCTTCGGCTAACGGCTTTCCATTGCTTAGAGCCTGTTCAACAGGATCTGGTGGTGGTGGAAAGTGTCCATCTGGCTCATTATACCGGAAAGGTTTGTAGATGCCAAGCTCTTCCTCTAACGGCCGTCCATTGCTCAGAGCTTGTTCAACAGGATCTGGCGGTGGCGGAAAATGCCCGTCTGGCTCATTGTGTTGGAAAGGTGTGTAAACTCCAAGTTCTTGCTCTACTGTCCGACCATCACGGTATAGCTCGCTGTCTGTAACGTAGGTAGCTTTACTTTGAGAAGCAGTGGTAGGCGAGCTATCAGATGTTGTCGCTGTTGACTGTTTGGGAAGGGGTTCGGGACCAGGAAATTGTGAGACTGGGGGTCCATGATCGTAGAAATTTTTGATAGGGATGTGGCTCGCTGGCGAGTCAGTCTGAGTGCTCAATGTGCTGGAGTCTTTTTTGAGGACCTTTCGATTTGTGATTGGATCGATGTCGTATTTCAGGTTAAGAAGCTGTGCTGCATCGTTGGTTGGGGCCCGACCACTGTGTCTATCTGTCGTGGCCTTACGCGAGGTATTGATGGACCCTGAGGTTGCCCGGGCGAGGTTTGAGGCTGTTCGAGTGGCGTCATTCTTGAGTTCCTGTAGATTAACCCTCGTCTTATTCTCACGAAATGCGCTGCACATGAAGCTCTTCATACTAGAGTTGCTGATATGCAGCCGGTTATGACGGTTCCGGAGGAGCTTTCGATTGAGAGCTTCGATATATGCGCTTTTTGAAATCTTGTGGCACGCCTGGTGTCCACGCGAGCCTGGCTGGAGGTTCCAAGACCAGAATTCAAGCCTGATCCCTCGAGTCTGCTGGTGACGCCAGGGTGATCTTGAAACTGCAGTCGATGTGACTGCCCTCGATGACTGAAGTTGTGGCAGCACAGCCGTCCGGCCGGCCGGACTGAGATGTGACGCGATCATTGCAAAGGGTACCTCTCGTGTATCATGCTAGCAATCACCTCTTCTGCAGACGTCAGCAGCTATCCTCAATAGTTATTTTCAATACCAAACGAGAGAGCACAGGAATGTGAGGACTTCACGTTGGGTCCTCACGTTTGGTAAGAAGCGACGAGGGCACTTACGCGATGACGATGTCGATCCTTCAATGAGGTTGTCAACTGAGATCCTGTGATACCTCAGTTTCTGAGATAGGGAATGAGAGGTTATATGATTGATCGTATGGTAATAAAGGTACTCTGTACAAGTATGTACGAGAGAAGGCAGGAACAGAGAGTGAGATGTGCGTGACAAAGAAGAGCTGAGTGGCCTTACCATGGGCCTGTAACCAAGATCTGTGGTGGCCTTCCAAGGTGGCCGGCCAACTTGACGGGGCGGGGTAGAACTTACTCCACACTCACGGACGCCCATTATCCGCTAAGGTGACAAGGTACCAAGGTACCAAGATGCCAAGATGCCAAGATGCCAAGGCGCCAAGGCGCCGAGATTATCTCATCGCCAAACGGTATGATAGTGGGGAAAAGATATGGCTCGGAATATACAATAATAGAGGCATTATAAACTCATACGACTTATCATTCTACCTCTGTTCGATATATCTAATGATTTGAACGGCTACCAGGTTATTCAACTACTGGACTTACGTGTCTTGTCTTTTGGTCACCAAAACATCCCAAACTTCACTCTGTTCCCTCTTCCACTTCGCCACCTTATCCCGAATACCCTCATCAAAATGGCTCTGCCACGCCTCAACCATATTCGAAACGCCGGGGACAACACCTTTAGACATTGAGATCCTCCCAGGATTATCTAGGATTTCCCGCCCATGTACAATAAATTTCATCGCCACTGCGATTCTCACAACATCCAGAGTTGATAATCTCTGACCCCCTGATGATCCCGTAACTTTTCCGATATATAGAGCTATCAGAAGCCACTTTCCCAGCGTATCGATCATGTCAGCCACAGTACATGCATCTTCAGCAATTCGGGCCAGCGCAGCAAGTTATCGTCAGGAGTGAGGAGAGCGTCCACCAATTTTATCATTTCATTAGCAAAAGTTTGGAACTGGAGTGCCACGAGCCGGTCTGCAAAGGATAAGGTAGGATCCAAAGACGGAGTTTTATCGTTGATGGGATGATACGCACTCTGTCCGACGTCAGACAGCCAGTGTCGAACTTCGCGGGTGTTGTTGAGATCGATGTTGTTTCTGAGCGACTTGTTGAAGTCTCTCAAGGCTGCAGATGGGGCGATAGTCATGACAATATGCTCGTTGAAATCATCCAACAACTCGTCAGTAATTAATTTACTTTCCTACGAGAATATCCCCCACTTTCGGAGTGATCGGTGACCGCGGAAGACCATCTAAAATGAGATTCTCTTTGTCCTCAACCAGGAATGAAGCAGCCCACTTCCGGTGTTCATATTGGGACCGCCGCAGAGCAGGTAGGAAAAACTGTGCTACAAACTCAGCCCTTAATCTCTTAAGCCCGGGATACTGCGGTCAATCGGGTGCTGCAAGGATAGCGCTAAATAGGGGTGGCAAGCCATCAGAGATGTCAGATATATCTAGTCGAGTGCCTGCTTTTCTTGCTTCTACCCAGTCTTCCTTCCGTGGTGGGCGACGTTAATTGATACTTCCAACAACGGATACGACCTTCTCTAGAGATACCAAAATGTCCTCGACCAAGGCATTAGATCTCCAGTTCTCTGCGCCGCTGCACAGATTGCTCAGCAAGCTAAGCAGACTGTCCAGCGTCGCGAGTCGGATATCTCTGTGTGTCCCAACTTTAAACAGCTCCACTAGCACTTTGGCCGCCGCACGCGCGGAGATGAACTCGGCGTTGTCGAGGAGCTGGGCGAGATACTTGACTGTCGTGACCTTAACAAGTGATGCAGGCGGCACTGACTGAGGTGGTTCCACCTCGCCAATTTTGACGTACGACTGCTCTTCCAGCTTTTCGTCAATCGCAGTGGCTGAGTGACTGACATATTAATTGCAGCCCTAAATAGATAATTGCCTTTTTCAATTATAATTATTGTAGTCGCTGATGCTATTCATAATCACTCCTTGGGGGGGCTTTTGGGAGACACGAGTGCCATGCACCAAGGTACTGGAGCCGTACGCTTGTGTCACAATTGGTCTAGGGTCTGTACAAGTATGACGGCGCCTAGACTGGTCACGTGCCGATGTCTAGTGTGACGCATGCGGCGTAGGCGGGGACGGGTCCAAATCAAAAAATATACTTTCTGAACAGCTATTCCGTCAACTATCTATCCCAGCGCAGCCATCAGGACGACAAAGATATTGCCGTGCGTTGCAAATACTGGGCATTTATTGTAAATTCTTTGACGGACCTCCCAGACGAAACTGAGCTGTCTACCTGCCGACGACAAGGATGAGGCTGATTTGAAATACCCCGCAACGAGCTACCCCGAGCTACTTTCAACACGCCGAGCGATCTAAGCTCCTTGCGTCCCATCTACAATATCAACTCTGCTACAATGAGCAAAAAGCAGTTCAAGTCCCAGGCGTCAAGTAGCCGGGCCGTTTTTGGCAATGGCGCTGGGTTTGGCGGGTTTGGATCAGGGGCCACAAGAACCACACTCTCATACCTGACGGAGCCGCCAAACCTCAGCTCCATATCTGACCCGAATGTTGTAGTAGCTTTCAAGAACCTGCTAAAGAAGGATAGCACGACGAAGGCCAAGGGCTTGGAAGATCTCCGCATACATGTCCTCTCGAGTCCGCACGAGCAAGGAGGCGTGGAACAGTCTATACTGGAAGCTTGGGTGCGTCTCTTACGTTTAGAAGGCCAACGCCTGCAATGTACTATTTTAGTAATATATCTCATAGGTCAAATTATATCCTCGCATTTCAATAGACAATTCCCGCCGTGTACGTGAGCTATCACACACATTGCAATATGAGCTCCTCAAGTCAGCCCGAAAGAGCATGGAAAAATTTATACCAAATATTGTTGGGGCTTGGCTAGCTGGGACATATGATAGGGATAGGCCTGTGTCGAAGGCAGCTACCGATGGCTTGAACTCCTTCTTCGATACAGAAGAGAAGATTCTCCTGTTCTGGCGGCGTTGCCAGGTACAGATTCTCGAATTTGCGCAGGAAGCTATTTTGGAAACGCCCGAGACTCTTAGTGATGAGAGAACTGTGAACGCCGACGAATCTCAAGCCAAGTTTGACAGGGTTGTTGGCGCGAGTCTCTCCCTTGGCATCAATCTTCTTACGAAACTCTCTAAACAAGATATCAATAAGCATGAAGAAGCCTACAAGAAATTTATTACAGGCAACAGGATACTCTGGGGCTTCATTGCCTCCAAGGATTCATTTGTTAGACGAACTACTGCACAGTTGGTTCTGATCTGTCTGGAAAAGCAACCTGACTTCATCGAAGAGGATCTCGACACTATTAGCACGACGTTTATTGATGCGGGACTTCGCAGTCCCCAGTTAAGTTCGTCACTGGCATTTACCCATGCCCTTGGGAAGCTGACAGCAACGTTTCCCACTGTGTGGACTACTTCCTACAAAGGGAAAAAGGCGCCCTTGTCTAGGCTTCGGCGCTTCGTCGAAAAGGGTTCCCAGCTTGGCCCTGCGGATTATTGGAAGGCATTGAACTCTTTACTCGCACATTTACCCTCGGGTGTTTTACCTACAGATATAACTGGAGCTACCGACTTCCTTAAATCTCTTGGTGATGGCATATCAATTAGGGACGAGCCAAGGTTGAATATCCCGACTGCATGGATCTGTTATGTCAACACTGTGAGGCAGTTGCAAAAACAGTTAACAGACACCAAGGAGCAAAATCAACTCCTAGTTGCCACTGTTTATCCCCTATTCGAGCATTTTATACGACCAACACCAGAGGGCACTCGGTGGGCAACAGGCAATAGCACTGCCGCGCTTGCAAAAGCGTTCCACCTATGTGCTGTTTCTCAAGCCCGCCAGTCGGATTCACAGTTAAGCCAAGAATGGAGCCGATTAGCGGATACAGTGATTACTGGTATCCAGACATCCCTTCCCGAGCAGTCAAAAGACTTCGAAAAGTCACAGTCATCTGTGGCATCAGAAGCTCATCGCTGGTTCAAGCTACAAGCGGAAATCTGCAAATACTCTGGAGCGGACCGTGCGGATGCAGAATTGTATAAAGATATTCTTATTGAAGCAAGCGCTTCTATCATAAATCGATCTTTGGAAGTACTTTCCGCAAGGAATGGGAAGCCGTTTGGAGCTGCAGGAGCTGTAGAGGGTGCCTTACGACTTGCACCTGATGTTGTCTTGGGCTCTGCATCGTCGGAAGAAGCTATAACCTCGTTTTTAAAAACGGAGCTTTCAAAGCTCGTGACGTCTCCCTCAGCGCCGTATCTCATAACATCTCTCAAACTGCTTTGCGGATTTCCCGGGCAGAAGACTGTTTGTTTAGCGATATGGGAGTCAGCCATTAGTGGCCTTATGTCTTTTCCTAATAGCAAACAGCAAGCGGTTGCCGCAGAGGCTCTTATTTCATTTGGATTCATTAGCGAGGCGGCTCAGAAAAACGATACTGTGCAGGATTTTCTTTTCTCTTCTACGTTAAAGTTTTTGCAGGAAGGGGAATCAGAATGGCGCCGAGTGTTTGAAGCAGCCATCAAGTTCAGTTGCTTTAGCAATGCTAAAGATGCCCAAGTACTCGATACCATTACCGAAAGTTTGGACACAGAAAACCCTGGCTTTCTGAATGCAGTTGACGCTTTGGAATATGTCTTGGCTCATCGCCCGCAGTTATTAGAAGAAAGGGGAACGGGGCATATCACGGTTATGACAAAGTTACTCGAGCTGGGAGAAACAGGGCATCCAGGAGTGATATCCAAGGTAGGTTCTCTTAGATCTGCTATTGGAAATATTGGGGCGTCAGGCGGACTTTCGCACGATAAGGGGTCGCCAATTGTTTCCATTATTCAAGAAAATTTGGAGAGTGTGGGGCCGCGGTCTCTGAGGTAAGAATCATTACGGTCCGATACATGGCATATAACTAATCATAATTAGCATTGATACACTTGTGGCTCAAGCAGAAGGGGTCGCCACTTCTAACGGGACCGCATCACTCTCAGATCTGTTTCCGGATAAAGATAGTTGGCATGAAGCCCTTCGTCCGATACTTTTAGTTTGCGGAAAAGATCTTTCGTTGTCTCTGACAAATATTCTGGGCGGGTCTGTTGCATTGACTTCCCCTGAAGATGGCTCTTCTCCGTCTACTCCGATTGCAAGGGACCTAGATGGTTACTCTGCAGCCCTAAGAATGGCAATTTACAGCTCGAAACTTGTTGCACAGGAAAATATTCTGAAGAACTTGCCAGTAGACGTTCAGATCGACATTATCTACCTACTGTGCTTAACAGTCGAGGTTGCAAATGATCAGCTTGGACTTCGACGAGACGATCTGCTTTGGTTTTCACTGGATGAGCCCGACATTGAAGGTGATATCCAAGATTTCATCGCAACATCGCAACGTGCGCTATCCAAGATTTTGGACGAATCTGACGATTGGCTCGATGGAGCGGATGGCGAGCAGTCAGATATGGGCCACGCATTGGTTTCACGTTTATTTGAAGAATCGAAGGGCACCTCAACGACCGCGTTCTATGCAGGCCGTGTTCTAGCAAATGTGCTATCCAGCCTCGTCGGATCGCATGGCTGGCACACGGCGAACGGCGAAGAGTGGCTCTCACAGAGGGATGCGCTGAAGTCGTCTACTACGAACGGTTTTACCGCAGTTGCCATTCTGGCGGGCCTCAAAGAGAGTCTCGGATCTAGCAAGATTGTCAATAATCTGTGCAACCGTCTCGTGAGCGATGTTACTGGTCTATCTTTAACGAGTGAAAAGGCACCGCTTATTCTGAGCCTTATGAATGCGGCTTTGGCTGTTTACGACGAAGACACCCTTCCAGTGGCAAATAACCGACTCGTCTTTGCAGTTAAGCAAATCACTGGCTGGCTGGAACAGCCCGAGATTTTGCACCCGGTACTTGCAGCACAAGCTTCCCGAAGTTTGCAATTGTTGCTACCGGGAATCAGCGAGGTTTACGGCCCGTACTGGCAGACTACCATTGATTTCTGCGTGGCCTTTTGGAACTCCAAGCCGGTCATGCGAAATGCCAACAGTTGGGTTTCCGCAATTCATTCATCTTTAAGGTTGGTAATGCTGCTTAGGGGTCTCGATGAACCAAATGACGACCTCGTGGAAGCATTAGAAGATGCCGAGGCTGAGATATCAGAGGGCATGGTCACCCTGTTGGCTTTGAACAGGCCAGAGGTGGAGACGCAGCCGTGGCGAATTGTGAACGAGTTGATATACAGACAGGTTACGAAGCTGCCCCTGGCACACATTAAAGACCTCTCCGATCTGTATCCCCTCGTGGCATCAGATTTCCCAGTCATACAGTCAGCGGCATTTGGGATTCTGCATAGGGCACTTCCTGCCGCTCAGGGAGAGATCTCAGTTGACGTACTCTTGGAGAAGAAAGACGCGCAACTTCCCGAGGAACTTTGTTCCTTACTCCTTGACGCACCTCAAATGGAAAACTTCCCCGACGACATCCTATCACAGTTCCCCCCGCCAATCCGCACTTACCTCCTCTCTTGGCATCTGATATTCGACGCCTTCTCCACCGCCTCCCACAAAGTCCGTAACGACTACACCTCACAACTCAAAGCCGAAAACCTCATCGCCCCCCTCCTTAACCTTCTTTTCGACATCCTGGGCCACTCGGCTGGTAAGCCGCTAAACCTTGACCGCGCACGGCTCAAGTCTGACTCCATCCGCTCTTATGACATGGATGTTGCATCCGCCGAGCCGGACGAGTATAACATGCAGTGGCTGCTGGTGCATCTCTACTACCTCTGCCTGAAATTTACTCCAGGACTGGTGAAAAGCTGGTACCTCGAGTGCAAATCGAAGCAGACCCGTTTGGCTGTTGAATCTTGGACCGAAAAATCGTTCAGCCCACTCGTCATTGTGGACACATTAGATGATGTCGAGACCTGGGCCGCGGGCCTGGAGGCACCGCCTGATGATGAGAAAGAGTTGATTGTGAAGGTATCGAAGAAGTCGAGGGAGGTGTATGCCGGGTATGAAGTGGATGAGATGACGATGCAGATTGCCATCCGCTTCCCGCCAATTTACCCGTTGGAAAGCATTAAAGTCGACGGTGTGAACAGGGTTGCTGTCTCCGAGAAGAAGTGGCAGAGCTGGTTGATGATCATTCAGGGCGTTATTACTTTCTCAGTATGTATTTGCTCGCCCATCAGATGAGGGATGAACTAACAGCGTGCAACAGAACGGCAGCATAACCGATGGTCTCCTAGCATTCCGCCGCAACGTCACCGGTGCCCTGAAAGGCCAAACTGAATGTGCTATCTGCTACAGTATCGTGTCTAGCGACAAGAAGATGCCTGATAAGCGCTGCCAGACATGCAAGCACCTTTTCCACAGCAGCTGTTTGTTCAAGTGGTTTGCGAGCAGCAACCAAAGTACTTGCCCGCTATGCCGTAACCCATTTAATTACGGCACAGATATTGAGAAGAGGGCGAGGCGGAGGGGTGGTCCGGAAGTGTAGAGGTTGATAAGGTAGATATAGATGGAATTTATGAGAAGGCGTTCTCAGAATGGGCTGGATATATAAATACACCATTTGTGAATGGTGAATTGTGTTCTATCAGTGGGGTTCTGTGAAAATGTGTTTGCCCATGAGTTTGTGAAAATAGATTTTCAGAGGGTTTCTCACATAACAACGCTGTGTGAGAGATCGAACTAACCTGACGACTCAATCTGGACTATGCAATAAGGTACTGTGCTGTGCATGGTTTTATAATTTGAGTAACTTACTGTTTCTCCTATTTCTTTATGCGTCCTCTGTTTATCCTACTCTCTTGTCGAAACGCGTTTGGTGCTCGCCTACCTCGTCCCTTAGCTTGCACATCTTCTGTTTACAACCTCGTCAAGCTACCTCAGATGAGGATCATTGTAAATTTCTGGATATGGCCTTCAACGTTGGCTTGCTACCACAATCCCTAGCTTCCTACATTTTGGAAAGTGGCATAGGTGAGGATGATTGCCGCTATGGCATTGAAACTTTTCTTCAAGGCGAGGAACTTAAAGCAGACTCGTTCGTCCTCGTCGCCCATAATTCTACGCATCGACAATTCGCCTATTATGGGCTTAAAATAGGATTGTTTCCTGTGGAATTTTTGGATTGCCTTCAGAGTGGCTTGTCGTCCAAAGATTTTTCTTTAGAAGATAACAACTCTATCCAGCATCTCATGCACAGGATTGGGCGAGCCATACGAGAAGCGCTTCATCTGCCAGCTACTCAAATGGAAATATCTCGAAAGAAAAATTTCACCCAGTAAGTTTGGCACCGACACTGTCCAAACAAGCGGGGGTATCTAACGTGGTCTAGGTCCATGGGACAAAAGACCATCAGAATTATTGTCGGCGAAGGGGAGGGTGCAAAGGAATTTGTGGTCCATAAGGATATTATTATGAATAAGGTTTCGTTCTTCGAACATATGTTCAGCGACGAACTTCTTGAATCGTCCAGCGGGTTGGCGGCCCTTCCCGAGGATAGCCCAGAAGCATTTGAAGTTCTCATCGAATGGGCCTATTGCTCTACCCTAAAACCGCTTCATAAATCGGGCAATTCTGATCCCTATCTAGCAGATCTGGCAATTTTGACAGTTGGGCTCGCAGAGAAGTACATGTTACCTGAGCTTGGTGATCGTGCCATGAGCTTCCTTGCCAAAGTTGGGGAAGATTTGGTGCCAACAATGAGTCAAATGAGCACACTCTACGAACAAACACCTTTCAATTCAAAGGCCCGTGTTTATGCCGCCAGGACAGTTCCAGGACAGTTGCATGGGCTTTAGTTAACTCGGAATCAAACGGGGTAACTAGCATTGCGATACAATCCGCCTGCCAAGATAGCGACTTGTTGCTTGATGCCATCACAGAAGTTAGAGGTACACGTTATGATCGTGTCCGTGCACATGAATATCCAGTCTGTGACTATCACAATCATGCGGCGGCACTTGAATGTCCATACGAGGGTCATGATCATGCTGCCATCCAGCGCAACCAGAACAACCACAGCAGGAAGCATAATAAGCAGAGCAAGCATAGTGAGTAGAGCAAGCATAGCGAGTCCAAATAACCCAATAAACACGCACAACTACCATAATCGCTATGTGCAACAAATTTTATATATGTAACTCAAGCACACACAGCCCTGCGAGAGATGGATATCGTGTAGTATTGTACAACATGATGTACGCCGTTATCTGAATCTTATTTTGCAGAAGCTCGTGCTCGTATTTCGTGTGAATCCCTCGAAGTATATTCATCATTCTCATTTATCATACTTTTAAATAAGCGTAAGAAGGAAGTCGATATTTCGATTATAGTATCGATCGTCAAGTTAACCGGCCAGCTGGACAGCTATACAGCAACAACCATGTCTCACAAAGCCAGTTCCCAAAGAAACAATAACAAAGTTCCTCAAGTAAAACCGTATCTATTGCCTCCATTATTTAGCGAGTGAGTATTAGAGTCCAGTTGGAGGATATATCCGATATTCTAACAAAACAGGACATTTGGGACAGAAATCGTCCAGATCATAGTCGGCGATGATGAATTAAAGCGCTCGTTTACTGTCCACAAAAAACTTCTTATCTCAAAATCAAAATACTTCTCCGCCATGTTCGACAGCAACTTCCTCGAAGCTGTGACATCCTGCGCTTCTTTTCCCGATGACGATCCGGGTGCGTTCGAAGTGCTCATGGAGTGGATTTACTCCGACAGCCTGAAAAGCATAGGTCTTAACAGCAGCCATACACAAGCAGAGGGGCGGGAGAACATAAGACAAATATTGCATTGATGAGTTGGCTGATAGGTGTCTAACAATTCTATATCACCGCTCGAGATACTACAACAATTGCCAGTTGGACCTCGAAATGATTGCATTCATATACACAGAGACTGGTCCAATATCCATGGCAAGAAAATATGCAGTAACCCAGCTGGCAGCACCAGTTGTTACCACCTCTGTGCCGAACCCGAGGGCCAGTTCGAAATCTGGTATTACTACAGTACAGGGGATATCCGAAATTTGCAAGCAAAATCGAGATATCTTAGACGACTTATTCCAGGTTGTTACAGGCAGATATGAGCCTCCCGGATTTGGTTCAGCAGTATGTCTGTTCCATTTGCACCCGAAGACTACGGTTTGTCCATATGCTGGCATGGATGAAGAGCTTGCTGGCCCCTCAAAAGACACCATGTACTGTAAATGTGGAAGGACAAGGTCTAGGTGTAACGAGAGACAAGCAAGGGCTGGAACATGGTGTCTTGCATTGGGTAGGCGGAGATAGAAACAAATTCCTGGTATAAATTAAATTTAAAAGGAGTATGTAATATTGGTGGCTGATAGAAAAAAATCCTAAGACGGTAGTACCTTGGGTCACGGAGCCAATTTCATACCTACCTTCTTATTTTTTTCGTGATAAATATTGGGTGTATTGTTCTCGTTGTTGGATGACTTCTGATATTAACAATGTTAGAAATAACGACTTGTCGTTAGCTCTGAGCTAGCCACGTGCAAGTGAATTATGGCAGAACCGCCCCATTAGGCTTACCGCCCACCCCACCCTCGGTATAACGATGATATGGGGAACGCTTGGCTTGCCGTGGAATCATATTCATGTCCGGTTCTACAGACAGCGAATGCATTCTCGAGTATACGACTTCACAACAATGCTAGACTTTGCTTGCCCTTAATATTTTATTTCTCCTCAACCGAAAGACAATATCGCCATCACCGATCGACACGGCGCAACACCACACCCGCAAATATGCTGCAATTCCA
Source organism: Pseudogymnoascus sp. VKM F-4281 (FW-2241) (assembly GCA_000750745.1). Taxonomy (NCBI): domain Eukaryota; kingdom Fungi; phylum Ascomycota; class Leotiomycetes; order Thelebolales; family Thelebolaceae; genus Pseudogymnoascus; species Pseudogymnoascus sp. VKM F-4281 (FW-2241). The sequence goes on from JPJV01002258.1 coordinate 19,437, forward strand.
GACGCAGGGCTATAACGGCTATGCCGTGAAATACTCCCCATTCTTCGATTCTAGAATTGCCGTCTCGGCATCTATGAACTTTGGGCTTGTAGGCAATGGCCGACTTTATATTTTAAACCTCACACCGAATGGCATTGTAGCCGAGCAAACGTAAGCCTACGGCTGTCCTAATACCCCGTGCCCATTCCGCCCGACATTGCGCTTCGGTAGCTCATGCTAAACAACACGCACAGATATGATACACAAGACTCCCTCTTCGACACTGCCTGGTCGGAAGCGCACGAAAACCAAGTTGCTGTCGGATGCGGCGACGGCTCAGTCAAGCTCTTCGACATCTCTGTCCCACAATTCCCCGTCCAGTCGTGGCAGGAGCACAAGCGCGAGGTCTTCTCAGTATTCTGGAACCTTGTCGCAAAAGATACCTTCGCATCTTCATCTTGGGATGGAACGATTAAGATTGTATGCCCTCCAGTTCTCCTAGCTCTGCCATGAACCCCCCATGCAAGCGGCATGTTTTGAGAACCTTTAAACTAACACATTCAGTGGTCACCACATCGCCCTCAATCCCTCACCACCCTCCCGACCCATTCCTGCACCTACTCGACAGCATTCAGCCCACACTCCCCTTCCATCCTCTCCTCCGTCTCTTCCGACTCCCACCTCCGCATCTTCGACCTGCGCACCCCAACCTCCGCCGCGAACCACCTCGTCTCCTCAATCCCCATCCACACCCCCCTCCCCCAC
>JPJV01002260.1:0-19202 GCA_000750745.1 Pseudogymnoascus sp. VKM F-4281 (FW-2241)
TGCATGGCGGGGTTGTCTGTGGTGGTGCCAAGGCTGTGCGAAGCCGGTGGAGGATATAGCTCACGAGGACGCCGGAGCGGGAGTTCGTTTCTAGCTTGTACGGACTGCGCTGGGGCGGATGAGTTATACGTGTACCCTGTTGCTTTTCTTGTTTGTTCGATTTTTATAAGAGAGAGAGAGAGAGAGATGCTGAGACGGCGCTGGACTGTAGGTAATCGGAGTAGTGTCGATGAGGGGAGCGTCGTGGGCGCGGAGGACGAGACGACGGTGGTAGAGCCGGACCAGGGAAATGGTGAGTTTTGATAATCTTAGTGTGTGATTTCTTTGGGAGGGCGGGGGGCTAACTGAGGGGGTGTGTAGTCCTTTCGCATATTATTTCGCAGTTGAGGCCTGGGGCGGATTTGAGTCGGGTGGTGCTGCCAACGTTTATCTTGGAGCCGAGGAGCATGTTGGAGAGGATTACGAAGTAAGTTTGCCCTGGGATATTGGGGGGTGGGGGAAACCGGGCTGGAAGTAAGGGAGATGGGGGGCTAACTGATAATAGCTTCATGGCACACCCGGAGACGCTGTTGCCTATGGCTGAGATTGAGGATCCGGAGGAGAGGTTTGTGTCGGTGGTGAAGTTTTATCTGAGTGGATGGCACATCAAGCCACCGCAAGTCCACCCTCCCTATTGACGACTCGGGGATATGTATACTAATATTCAATTTCTGCAGGGGCGTTAAGAAACCACTTAATCCAATCCTCGGCGAGACGTTTACCTGTGCTTGGGAATACCCTGATAACACGAAAGGTTACTACATTTCCGAGCAGACATCGCACCACCCGCCGAAGTCGAGCTATTTCTTCATGGCACCGGAACATGGGATACACATCGATGGGTGTCTGAAGCCGCGAAGCAGATTTCTAGGAAACTCGGCGGCGAGTTTGATGGAGGGTATTGCTATACTGCGGCTTACCAACTGGGGCGGGCCGAAAGGGGAGAAATAGTACGTGGCGATTCTGGCGATCCGGACAATTGAGAAATCTTTTAAGGGGCTAAAAAGGCTAACATGCGCGGGGAAACAGCATCCTGACCCAACCGAACATGTACGCAAGGGGCATCCTCTTCGGGAAAATGAAGTACGAGCTCGGTGACCACAGCTTCGTGCGATGCCCCGAGCTCGGGCTAACGGCTGACATCGAGTTCAAGACGAAAGGCTACTTCACGGGCTCCTACAACGCGATTGGCGGGACGATCAAGAACGACAAGACTGGGGAGATTCTATACGAGCTGAGCGGGATGTGGACGGGCGAGATGGACATCAAGAACGTGGCGACGGGCAAGAGGGAGGTTCTTTTCGATGCGCAGAAGACGAAGCCCACGCCGCCGCTGGTGAGGCCGCTGGAGGAGCAGGGCGAGAGGGAGAGCCAGAAGCTGTGGTATCGTACTGCCCAGGCGGTGATCGCGCGGAACCACGAGGTCGCGACGGATGAGAAGACGGCGGTGGAGGATATGCAGCGGCGGGAGGCGGCGGCGCGGTTGGCCGACGGGGTGGAGTGGCGCCCGAGGTACTTTCGGGAGGTGCGCACCGGCCCTGGGGAGTCGGAGGAGGGCGAAGACGGTTTAGACTGGATTCTGAACGCGGATATGTATGCCTTGTTCACGCCTCCTTTATTGCGGCATCTCGATGCTAACGTGTGGTAACAGTGACGGCCCTACTCCGGCTGAACAGGCCAAGCAGATCTTATCGGTCATCCCTATCTTACCAGGACAGCATTTCGAGGAGCGCATGCGGATCCCGCCATCGCGCATGTCGCGGGAATCAGCCCGCACGGCCAGACAACAAGACTTGCAAGCATCAGATGATCCATCAGTTGTCGGTGTGCCTGCGTCGAGGATTCCTGTCCCGCAAGGGGTGGACGGCAACGCCCAGGGGAACGACCTCATAGACTTCGGACAGAATGAAGCTCCTGTGCCGGTACAGGCTCCTGCTCAAGGGGCTCCTGGTTATCAAGCGTCACTTGTACCCCCACCTGCTATCGTTCAAGGGGCTCCTCTCCATCCAGGGGCACCTGTACCCCCACCTACTACTGCTCAAGGGGGTCATGTCCAACCAGCGCCATATGCACCCGTGCCTGCTGTCTCTCAAGGGGCTCCTGTCCATCCAACGCCACATGCACCCATGCCTGCTACCTCTCAAGGGGCTCCTATCCATCCAACGCCACATGTACCACTACCTGCTGACTTGTTGGCAGCACAGGTACATAATGGTGGGCAGGCACAGAGACAGGTCGAGGCTACGCTTGCTGAGACGGCTACGAGTAACAACGGGAAACCAGGGTCTCAAACCCCACTGCTGGATTTCCATAAAGACCTAGGCCAGTCCCTGAAGCGGGAGGATTCGGATACGAGGAGCATTGATGAGTTTGTTGATGCGGAGGGTTAGGGGAAGGGAAGAGGAGAGGTAAGAGGCGGAATGGGGCAGCTTGGTGGATAGAGGGGCGGGATGCGGGGTTTGGATGCTAGCATGTTAGAATGTGCAGACTGGAAGATACGTCAGCACGGTAATAGGTAGGATGGCTAATCGGTTTGGGGGGGATGGGACGCATTGATCTAATCGACATGCAGGCGTTTGTCGCTTTCAGCATTGCATGCAAATGCTTGGGGTTATGAGTAGGTCAGCGAAGGGTATAGAGTCCATGTTCGCTGACCGCTCGCAAAGAACACAGACAGGTTCGCTGCTTTTACCACTGCATGTCACTTCAACGTGATGCCAGCCCTGTGAATGAGGGGCCCAGGGTTTGACTGGGCCATGAAAAGTCACATCATCTGTGCGGAAAAGTATAAGGAGGGGAGAAGCCACAAGGGCTCGCGTTTAAACTTTGCAATCGTTCTTTTTTCATTCCCTTGTGAAGTTTTTCTCTCCTCCGTATTGTCCTAAAACTTTGCTATCTGCTGCCCGTATTGTATTTGTACAATAATCGTACATGCATCCCGTGCTCCAAGTAGATTGAACCCGTCCTCTAAACGCCGAAACAAACGCTATGGTGTATCCGCTGAGCATCATGCCGCCCGAAAGCTCAGCAGGGCTCAAGCCATTGTCCCTCTCTCCCCTTCCCCACCTCAAATCCTAAGCTCTTGTCTTCCTCCCCCGCCCCACCCTCTCTAATACCGCCTCCTCGTCGGCTCCGGGCTCGGACTCCTCGTCACGCTCCTCTCATCCCTACCCCTCTCCCTCAACCACTTCCTCGTACTCATATCGAGCTCGCGCTCCAACTCCGGGCTCGGATTCTTGCGGTGGATGAAATTGCAGAAGCCGGCGCGCACGCAACCCTCGCCCGAATTGAGCCGGCAGCACGCCTCGCGAAAGTCCGTCACGGGACTCAACTCGCAGTAGATGGGGCGCGCGGCGTACCAGCGCGAGTTGAGGGCGTCGCACGCTTTCTGCGCGGAGTCTTCGTACTTGAATCGCGCGTAGACATTGCCGATGAGGTCTGCGTGTGGGGTTAGCTTGTGTCTGATATCTCTAGATGGGTGGGGCGGGGGGATAACTTACGGTCATTATTATTATCGCAAACGACGACCTCCTCGAGCTCGCCGTACTTGCACATCTCGCACCAGAAGTCCTCGTAGAAGGCGTCAAAGTGCATCTGCAGCTGCTTGGCGTCTAGCTTGGCCTTGGGGTCGTAGGCGGGGTTCTGGTAGAGGTTGGGCAGCAGGACGGTTTGCGAGTAGGAGGGCTTGACGTGCTTGCGCGAGCAGCGGTCGCCGTGACGGCATGCTCCGATTTTGTAGTAGAAGGAACAATTGACCTTGTCTTGCTCAGTGCCGAAGATGGAGGCGAGGTAGTTCGCCATTGTGTCGGCGGCCGGTGGGGGCTACTTTGGATGTGTGGTCGAGATAGATGGCCTCTGGGCAGTAGACTGAGCACTGTAGGTGGTATCGGATGGGATGCGCTGGTGTTGTTTCGATCATGAAGTGGTTGGTGGCGGCGCAGATGTGTATATAAAGTTCGAGTTGAGCTTTGGGCAATGGTAATGTCGAATCGGGTTTAGCGTATGAGGAACCCGTGGTAGTAAAGCAGATCCATTACTAATATAACGGGCAGTTGACAGAGTGTTCTAGAAGCCAGGGCGGCGTTTTATTGGCTGAATGAGTTGCACCCAAACTGACCGTATAATTATTCACGACGGGGAATATCAACCAATTTTTGACGTTGTCACGGATCTACAATTTTTTTTTATTTTTTTTACAAAATTATACCATCCGTTGGATATTAAAAATAATAGTAGAGGTATTATTCTTACTCTAAACTGTTGTATCGGCTTACTTGGAAGACTTGGACTCAGCGATTGATTATTATTGTCAATTATAATTAAGTGTTAACTTATTTTATCCACAGCTGTATAATATACTTAAAAGTTTAGCAATCGATTATTGCTTGGTTATGGAGATTCTATTGTATGATATGATAGCTCGATATACAGACAACCTTTGTACTACTATCAACTCTGCTCCGCAGCCAGAGCAGTAAAGGCCTGCAGCAAATCATCTCTTAAATCTTCCCATCCCTCAATTCCAATGCTGACTCTCAGAAGTCGTCTATCAACTGTAGTATCCGTCATCGTGCGCCACTCAATCAGACTCTCTACTCCCCCCAGACTAGTGGCATGGTGGAAGAGCTTTAGCTTACTAGGGAGCTTTCTTGCTAGCTCCTCCTTCTGCATGACGATGCTGAAGACAGGCCCAAACCCGTTCGGCATCTGTTTCAGCAACCATCCGTCCTTGATATCATCTGTCTGCAAGCTTGCATGCTCAATCTTAGCAAGAACTCCGCGCACAATACTGCTGTTGCCGGAGCTTAGTGTGGCACTATCACCGATGCTGGACTCCGTTTCAGGATGCAAAGCAGCATTCAGCCATGCAACGAGCTTCCCGGTATTATGTGCTTGTCTCTCTACACGGAGCTCCAACGTTCGTAGGCTACGAACTCCCAGCCAACCTTCCATATTACCCATTACGGTACCGAGTAGTAGTCTCTCATGCTTCAGAGTGTCGACCCAGCCCTCTTTTACTCTGGCAGGGTTGACTGCCAACACACCACACAACATATCAGAATGGCCACCGAAGTACTTTGTGCCACTATGCATAACGATATCGGCGCCCCATAAGAATGGATCCTGAAGTGGTGGCGGGCCAAATGTAGCGTCGACAGTGAGATAAGCCCCTCTTGAGTGTGCCTTCTCCGCGTATTCCTTCAGATTCGACGCGTTTCCAGTTGGGTTGAGTGGGGTCTCAATATGCACGATGTCGCCAGCTTGAAGATCCTCGGCTGGGCAGTCGAGAGGTAGAGTTGTGAGGCCCGTGAGCTTTTTATGGATGCCGATGACGCCATGGCAGCCGTGATAGCCTTCGCCAATGGAGATGCGCTTTGGGTTGAGAAGGACGAGGAGGGCATGGAATGCAGAGAGGCCAGAGGTGTATGATATAGCGGGGCCATTGAGTAAGCTGGAGAGGACCGTCTCGAAGCGGGTTGTATTTGGTGCAGTGTGTCTCGAATAGACGTGACCCTCAGTCACCGCTGTGTGCTATTGTCGTTAGAGCGAGTATCTGAATGGTTGGGAGTTACCTACATCGGATTCGGCCCATGGAACTAGCTTTTCAGGATCGCTGGGATACCGATATGTGGTGGAAACATGCAAAGGAGGAGCAACATCTTGATGCCCACCATTTAGGACATCGTCGGCATGTATGGCCCGTGAAGAGACCGAGAGACTGGATGTTGTCTCTGGAACAACTATGTTGCTTTCCTTGATGCCTGCCATAGTTCAATATTAAAGTGTTTTAGATGAATCAATAAGCTAAAAAATGTTGTAGTGATAGAATATATATATCACCCGAAGCTCGAATGGCGAGCTTCCCCGCCATGTAAACATGGCGGGGCACGTCCGTCATCGGCTCGTAATTGCGCCTTCTCGGATACAAGCCCCTGTTTTCGTCGAATGCAGGATTAAATCACAAATTCGAGTATAAAACTGTTCACCTAATGATTATCGATTACTGATTATCGATTAATTGATTCTTGATTTGTATGTGTTCTGCGACAAGATTATTTAACGCTGAGGTAAAATATTGCTCGTGGTTTATAGGATATAAGACTCTCTGTCATAAAAACAGCCAAGCCATGTGCAACAAGCTCAAATTCCCAACCAAAATCCTTCTCATATTTGCTCCCTTGCAACTGCTAAATACTCCTGCTATAGAAAGCAAACTCAAATTCCAGCCCATAATCATTCTCATCCATCTCATATGTGATTCCTTGCACCCGTTGTAAATATTGCTAAGCCAGAGCTGAGTGCCTCGGCGACACTGCCATCAATCTGTTAAGTGATTCCTCTACTTCTCTGGCACCAGAACCTGTCATTGTGAGGCCCTCACATCGAGTCCCGGACTTTGCATAAACGTCGATTTCTGACAAGAGATGCATTGCCTTGCCGACTGATGCAGTATCAATCGACATCCGAAGGACCGAATCATGGGTGCCTAAGGTTTCCGAAATCGATTCCAAAGGCAGCAACATTGTTTTGACTCGCTTTAACTTTGACCCTTGATGCGGCCCATTAAGATAAGCCGTCATGGATTCTTGGCGTTTCATTAGATATGCTCGTGGGTCGCCATCCTTGAGCACAGTTCCGACAATATTATCTTGGGCTGTCATTCCCAGCATTGTTATGTCGTTTGCTTCAGGCTCTAGGCGAGCTACAGCTGCGGTTTCTTCTCGTAGCCTTCTGGTGCTCGATATTTTCCTTCTTTCAAAATCCAGAGCAGCATCTACATTGTCATGACATGTCGATATAATTGTTATTGGCAATCCTTGCGATGGGGAAGAGAGAGTGTCCCTAAGTGGAGTCAATTGGCTCGAATCATGTGCGTTCTCATGGACTAAAGGTACAATATCCGTCCTCTTCGGAGTGATAAAAGGCATATTGATTTTCCCGTGGTGCTTTTCCTTCGACCGAATTTGAGTGGGAGGTGGTGACCATGGAGCCCCTACTGGAAGGGCTCGAGCGGTTACCATTCCATTTGAAAATGGTGGTTCATAACGAGAGCGAGACGAACCGTCACCTCCTGTGGTATGGTGTGACTGTTGTGGCTCGGGGCTATGCTGAAGTTCTGCCAAATATTCTGTCTCATACGCCTGCTGCCTGTTTATCCATGTCTCGACCGAACTCTGCGTAGGGCCTGGCCTTGGCTGTTTCCAGATCTGACTCCGTGTCAATCGGCCGGACAAGTCTTCAGTAAGAAGCAGATCATCGGAGGATGCTTGTGGTGTGTCACCCATAGGACGGTCGTATGTCCTCGGCGGCCTTGGTCTCAGCGCCTTGGAACCTTGAGGGCCACGCTCAGTTGCTGGAGTATTGAGCTTCGCGATGACCCATGGGTTCAGGGCGCTGTGATCACTGCGCTCTAGAGTACTAGGTGGTGATTGTGGCTCGCAAACGACGCCATTTAAGATCTCCAACTCTTGGTCTGGTGCTTTATCTGCGATGGTATCGATGGTTATACGCTCCTGGCCCTGATAGTTGCTTGTCCCGTAATTATCTCCAGGAGCTTGGAAACTTGTCACTCTCACGCATTGCTGAATTTCAGAATCATGGCCAGTACCAGACTTGGAAGTAGGTGGATCTGCGAGGGCATTGGCAGAGTAAAGGGAGTTGAAAAGTTTTTCTGCGACTGAAAGAATGGCATCTTCATCTTCGAACAAGACGTCATCCTTCGCAGCCTCGATATTGGGATCATAGCTGCCAATCGGACATGTAATCCTCAAATATATGAATGGATCTTTTGGAACTTCCCCGCCAGTCTTCGCAACAAATGCTCGGATATGTTGCTTGTAAGAAGATATGACCTTTTTCAGGGTGCCTCGTGCGCAAGATACTGGCCTGGAATCAACTGATGCATAGTGACCGCCTTTGAGTTTTGACAAGTTAGAATCTGGACTTGGAAGAAAAGCCTGAATTCTAATAAGTGGGTTCGCTGCTGATCCGTTCTCATCGATGGTATCAAAAATTGACGCATCATCTTCACATGGGCTCGCAATTTCGATGCATTGTTTAGCAACGTCTTTCCCAACAACTTGAATTGCCGCCTCCTTGATATTATAACCTTTGGGATGTGGTATGTATGACCAATTTCCTTTGCCCGTCTTTGCTACCTTGAGGGCGAATCGAACTTGAAGCCTCGCCAGAGCGTATGACTGAAGGATGTTTTTGATTTTGGATATTGTTTTCGGTGCATCGCTAACAGAGGTCTGCCTTCTTACGGGGAGAGCAGAAAGAAAATTGGATACGCAGACCGTTGTTCCAATGGGATGAGAGATAGAAGACTTGCTTGATATACCCCCAGTGGCGTTGAGAGTTACCACGAAAGCAATGGGTTCTCCTTCTGCCCGAGTTGTGACTGTCACGCTACCAAGACTTACAGCGCTGGCCAGAGCCTCGCCCCGAAATCCAAGACACAAACTACCGACAGTCCTCAGCTCCCCGAAATTCCTCAATTTGCTGGTGTGGCCATGGCGTCCAAGCGAATCAAGGTCTTCTTGGGCTATCCCGTGGCCATTGTCATGAACTTCAATCTTATCAACAGTATTTGCCGATATTACCACATCAATCGATGTTGCCTTTGCATCAATGGCATTGTCAATGAGTTCCTTGACTAGTGATACAGGTGTTGTCAGGGCTTGACAGGAACCCAGGATCCTTTTGGTTGAGGATGGCAGTGGGTGGATTGCCATACTGGTGATTCTGGAACTCAGAGATGCAGCATTATCATATAAATATCATGTGGCATTCTACGCCATCAGTATAATCACCAATAAAGGCTTCTATAAAATCACATTTTTCTCTTCATAGAGAGTGGATGGTGATAATAATTGTGTAGCATTGAGCTTTAAGATTATGCCGAGTAGACGTTGACTTGGTTGCCCATGAAACCTTATCGCATCTGATAAGCTATGTATGTGTGCGATGTGGATGTTTGGTTGACTCACCAAAAAAACCCGTCCATTTTAGGTACACCACGCTCATTAACCCCGCAAAACCTCAAGACGCTCTTTTCAATACCGACACCACGTCGCGACTTATTACTAGAGCGCTCTGGCTGCGCCGCACGCCGTTTAGACCAAGCTCGCGCCTTTCAATAGCCAGAATGGCCACTAATTCCGGGGCAACCAACCCAAGTAAGATATAACGATCATGTCTGGTTGAATGTACACGAGCTTACCATGTCACTGCAGTCGGCGAGCAAGCGGGACCAACTGGCCTCGCTGCGTCTGGAAACGATGCGGCCAGCAAGACTGGCGCGCCTGCAACTGGTGTTGAAGGGACGAAAGTGAAGAGCGAAAAAGAACGTATGTGCGCCTCGACATTACTTAACCCTTGTGGCCTTGCATCTTTGGCGTAGTAAGATAATTAACTCGTTGCACTATAGTCGAGAGAGAACGAAAGAAGGCCGAGAAGCAAGCTAAATTCGACGCAAAGAAAAAGGGGGTCGCCTCTGCTCCTCCTGCAGCACTTTCGAGCAAGAGCAAGGAAAAGAAGGCCAAGGCTGCCGAGAAGGCTGCGGAGGAGACTCTCCCCGAATATGTAGAGGATACACCGTTCGGAGAGAAGAAGAGTATGGATGGCCTATTTTAAAAAGTGAAAAGAGACTAATGGTGCGGCAGTCCTGAAGTCATTCGACGACCCTCAGTATAAAGCTTACAACCCGCTGGCCGTCGAGTCCGCTTGGTATTCTTGGTGGGAGAAGGAAGGCTTTTTCAAGCCAGAATTCACTGCGGATGGCGAAATCAAACCGGAGGGAAAGTTTGTTATCGTGGAGCCACCCCCAAACGTAACGGGCATGCTCCACATCGGCCACGCTCTCGCAAATGCTCTGCAGGATGTTATGATCAGATGGAATCGTATGCAGGGCAAGACCACACTTTGGCTTCCAGGGTGCGATCACGCTGGTATTTCTACACAAAGCGTAGTAGAGAAAACTCTTTACCGCAAAGAAGGTAAAACTCGCCATGATCTTGGGAGAGAAAAGTTCGTCGAAACTGTATGGGAATGGAAAGGAGAGTATCACGAGAAGATTAATGCCGTTTTGAGAAAGATGGGAGGATCATTCGACTGGACTCGCGAGGCGTTCACCATGGATGAGAACGTCTCAGCTGCCGTTACGGAAACATTCTGTAAACTGCATGAAGAAGGCACTATATACCGTGCCAATCGCCTCGTTAATTGGTGCACACAACTCAATACCGCTCTATCCAATTTAGAGGTGGACAACAAGGAGCTCAATGGCCGTACTCTCCTTGACGTTCCAGGCTACGAGAAGAAAATCGAGTTTGGTGTCATTATTCACTTCAAGTACCCGATTGAAGGAACCGAAGAAACTATCGAAGTGGCTACTACCCGTATCGAGACTATGCTTGGTGATACAGGCATTGCCGTGCACCCAGACGATGAGAGATATAAACACCTGGTCGGCAAGAACGCTGTTCACCCCTTTATCAAGGGCCGTCTCCTTCCAATTTTCGCAGATGCATATGTTGAAAAAGACTTCGGAACTGGCGCTGTCAAGGTGACCCCTGCTCACGATCCCAACGATTTTGCTCTGGGTAAGAGTCACAACCTTGAATTCATCAACATCTTGAACGACAATGGAACTTTCAATGAAAATGGAGGCCCTTACGAAGGCCAGAAGCGATTTGACGTACGGTATACAATTCAAGACGACCTGAAAGCGTTAGGCCTGTTCGTCGATAAGAAAGACAATGCAATGAAAGTACCAGTGTGCAGTAAATCAGGGGACGTAATTGAGCCGTTGATGAAACCGCAATGGTGGATGAAGATGAAGGAACTTGCGGCCGAGGCTGTCGAGGTTGTCAAGAGCGGAGAGATCAAAATACTCCCAGAGTCGGCTGAGAAGAGTTATTATAGATGGATGGAACAGCCGCAGGATTGGTGTTTGTCAAGACAGCTGTGGTGGGGCCACCAAATCCCGATATACTATGCTCAAATCGACGGGGAAACCTCCTACGATGCCGATGAGAACCTTTGGTTCGCTGGCCGTACGGAAGAGGAGGCGCTGGAGAAAGCACGTAAGGCGCTACCTGGGAAGAATATTACACTCAAGAGAGATGAGGATGTCTTGGACACATGGTTTTCGTCCGGTTTGTGGCCATTTTCTACTCTGGGATGGCCTAACGCAACACACGACCTTGAGAAGCTATACCCTACGACTATGTTGGAGACTGGATGGGACATTTTGTTCTTTTGGGTTGCCCGCATGATCTTCCTTGGGAAAAAATTGACCGGAAAGGTTCCATTCACGGAAGTATACTGCCATTCATTGGTTCGTGACTCTGAGGGGCGCAAGATGTCGAAGTCGTTGGGTAACGTTATCGACCCCCAAGATATTATCCATGGTATTTCTTTGCAGGATTTGCAAGCCAAGCTCCTGTCAGGTAACCTAAGTTCAAGCGAGGTTGAGAGGGCAACAAAATACCAAAAGGCATCCTTCCCAGATGGAATCCCGCAGTGCGGCACTGATGCTCTGCGGTTTGCTTTAGTCTCATACACTACAGGCGGTGGCGACATTGCATTTGATATCAAGGTCATCTTTGGTTACCGTAAGTTTTGTAACAAGATCTACCAGGCTACCAAGTATGTTCTTGGCAACCTGCCCGCCGACTTCGTTCCCCAGAAGAGTGCGAAGAAGACTGGCAAGGAATCTTTGGCTGAGAAGTGGATTCTGCACAAGTTTACCAACGCATCCAAGGACATCAACAGGGCTCTGGAGGAGCGCGAATTCATGCGTTCGACAAATATTGTCTACCATTACTGGTACCAGAGTCTCTGTGATGTTTTCATCGAGAACTCGAAGGCGATTATTCAGAGTGGTACTGACGAGGAGAAACTGTCCGCCCTGAACACCTTGTACACTGCCCTTGAGGGTGCTCTTACTATGATTCACCCATACATGCCTTACCTTACCGAGGAACTCTGGCAGCGTCTCCCACGCCGCCAGGAGGACAAGACGGTCACAATTGTCAAGGCTGCGTACCCCGTATACGATGCCGAGATGGATGACCCAGCCTCCGAAGAAGCTTACGAACTTGTCCTGGGTGTCTCTAAGGGAATTAGGTCCTTGATGTCTGAGTACTCTCTCAAGGATGAAGCCGAAGGTAAGTCAGAAACTCCATTTGCAAAGGATAAACGTAACTAATAGTTTCTAGTTTACATCCAAGCCTTCGATTCTACCTCCCAATCCACCGTCATGACCCAGACCCAGTCCATCAAGTCCCTCTCCGGCAAGGGTGTGTCCACCGTCCAGATTCTCGGTGCCACCGACTCTCGCCCGGCTGGCTGCGTCCCCTTCTCCGTCTCCGCAGCAGCCGTCGTGTACCTCCGTGTCACTGGTCGCGTAGACATCGACAACGAGATCGCGAAGGCAAACAAGAAGCTCCAGAAGACGCACCAGGGTATCGACAAGCAGCGTAAGATCCTGGACGACCCCGACTACAAGGCCAAGGTCAGCGCGACGCTCCAGGAGGTCGAGAAGAAGCGTTTGGCGGATTTGGAGGCTGAGCAGCGTGGATTCGAGGAGACGATTAAGCAGTTTGAGCAGCTTAAGTTGGAGTAGGTCCCGGTGCTGTGATGGAGTTTGTTATTCCGGAAGCAAGAGGAGACACATTGATATTGTGTCAAGATTCGAAGACGCTACAGAGGAGGATAGGTCGTAAAATAATATGCTTTGTGTGTTAATACAATTAAGATATCTGGCATGAAAACCGCGTCCATACGTCTCGAGCTCCCCGGTGACAAGATTTGATTCTGAATAGCCCTTTTAATCTGTACCATTCGCTGCAGCTGATATTTTCATGATGAATGACCTCCCCCCTTCTCTCACATTACGACACTACTCCACCCACAATTCTTCTGCATTGTCCTCCCATCGCTCTCGCTTCCGCGCGGGTATAAATGTTCAACTAAACTCTCCCATGCGGTCATCCCATATTTGTAGTCACATAAAGCGACTGTGGCCAAGACATCGGTAGAGAATGAGGGGCGCTGGGATGACACTTTGTTCCGGTTTGCTCTCTGTGTAAGGGGTATTGACTGGATAGACACGATGCTGCACATAATGTGGTCGAGGTGAGTGGTTGAAGAACAAGATGCATTCATTTTCTGGTATAAATATATCTATAAGAAGTTGCTACTCAATGAGGTGAATCAAGCACAGCCATGAGAGAGCGAATAACCATAATCCATGTACACTAACCTCCATTTATAAGGATGAACTCGCTCCCCGCGATACCCATTAAAACCACACGAGCTCGATTTTTTCATGTTCCCAACCGACCCGACCCCCCTTGCTGTTGAAACACGCAATGCCCTGACAGACACGGGGCAATTTGCCCATAATAAAAACTAAAACAATGAAGGAATGAACGCCTAAAAAAAAAAAAAAACTGGAGTCCACCAGCAAACTATGCATCGACACAAATCCCATCTCAGCCCCGCTTCCACCGCTCGTTCCACCTTAATTATTATTATCATAGTAGTCGTCCCTGTAGCTGCTAGTGTTGCTGTGCGCGTTCCACTGCCCAGCCTGTCTCTGCCTCCTCTCCTTCTCGAACTCGGCCCAGCGCTTCATCGTGATTTTACTGCTGTCGAACTCGCCCTCGTACTCAATACCCGCCTTCTTCGTCTTCTCACCTGCCGTCTTACGAGTATCTCCCCACGAGAAGTCATCGAACTTCCAGTATGCGTAGACAGGTAGCACAAAATTCCAGATTGGCAGAGAAATAAGATAAATCAACATCCAGGCGACGTATGACCACCTATGGGCCGTAAGAACGATCAAGACCGCTGGAAGACCGAGAATCAGGGCGAGAAGGACGAGTGGAATGACCTGAACGGGCTTCTTGACGATGGATACGATGACTGTTTCATATTTAGTACTTGCTTTGGACGCTGTAGGAATTAGGGAACAACTTACCGACGTAGAGGGTAAACGCGATAGCAGCGGGCAGGACAAGTGTTCCAATCAAATCGATGAAAACGACGAACTGCATACTGAAGCAGAAAGTGCCACAGAGATCTCTGACAAGAACCAGTTCCATCAAGTTATGGATGGTACTGTTGATCCATCTACGTCTCTGAGACAACAATACCAAAAATTCCTCAGGCACGGTAGTTTTGCACACGGCCTGTGGGACAAAGACTTGCTTGCGTTTCGGGAAAGTCCTGAGCATAAGGGTTGAGAGATAACGATCTTCACCAAGCAACAACAAATTCTTCTTGTGTAGTGTATCGACCACGTTCTCGGAGTAATGCTCAACGACATCAGGATTGGCGAGGATAGGAACCCAGTAGTTCTGTCCACCCTTGGGTGCCTTGATTCGGTACATACTGAAACATCCAGGGAGACAAGTAACGCCACCAAACACGGACTCGAAAGACTTGGAGAGATGATGCGAGATGAAGTACTCAAAAACTTGAATGGCGGTAACCCAGGAGATTCTCTTGTTTGCAATCTTCGTCTCACCACATAATCCCATGATTTCTGGGTCCTTGACCATAGCCGAAATCATGTGAGTTAAGCTGTCGGGGAAGACCTTGGTATCAGCGTCAACCATCAGCACTACCTCGAAGAAATCTGGTGACATTCCGGTGATCTTCCATAAGCCGTTGAACATTTCAAACTCGAGCTCCGTCATCCGCTCGTCGAACATAACCTTCTGGAGGAAGGACATGAGTATAATCTGAGAGTCACGTTTTCCTCTGTTTCCAGGCTTGCTCTTCGATGCTTCATCGGGGGTTCCGCATTTAACAAGACACATCATGGGCACCCTCTGTTGACGATCCAAAGGAACTGTCGAGTTTGCGCTATAGTCGTAGAATCCAGAATACACCTTGGCCATGTTGTGGCGCTTTGATCCACTCGCAACGGCAACGTAGCTAAAAGCTGGAACGTCCTCAGGAAGTATAGAGTGGTCCTTCATCATGCCCAAGACAATATCAGGGGTAGATTGTAGCTCGCCCGCTCCTTTGATAATACCGTCACAGATAACGAGTATCATCTTGTGGCTGTTGGGGTAATCGGTTGTCGCTATAGAGTCGAGCGTGGTTCTAATACCTTGCTCACCTTCCGAGTAAGTAGTGACAAGGCAGATTGCGTGCGCAAGAGGATATCCAAATGGTTGCCACTCTGGAGGAGGCTGAGGCACAACAGCTTCATGAATGAAGCCAGCAGGGCCTGGCCCATCGCCTGATACATCGCTCATGACGCCACCAATGGAGCGGTCGTCTGGAGTCGAATTAATGAAGCTCATCCGACTTTCGTTCTGGCCCCTATACATTGGGTTTGGCGGGAAAAGCTGAGCTGTTGAGTTTTGGCTCGCCATAGTAGTTGGTGCCGGCCGTGGTCCGGATTTCTCTCCATTCAGTGTATAAGGGCTTGTGAAACGGGATGTGGTTGGAAGGAACATGCTGCTGGCACGTCTGCTATTTCTGTCCGAGGAGCCAGCAACGGTGCTGCCGGGGTCTCCCGCAATGCGGGGAGGGGCGCGATAGATGTCATTTGACCACTCCTCGATATGCTTGTTACGCTTCTTTGGATCCGAAGATTGCGAAGTCTTACTAGCCGCATACTTGCGGCTTAAGAACCACTGGAAGTAGAGAGCCAGAACGAATTTTGCTCCAACAATAGAGATGATGAATGCGAGCGCTACATAAAGCACCACTTGCGACGCAATACAGCCAATCGTATCGGTATCGACGCTTCCAACCTTGATAATCTGTTCTAAACATTCGGCAAGTCCCTTGTCTCCCGAGGCTTGGAATTTATGTGTTATATCCCTTCCTCTAACTCCTTGGTTCAGGGTAGTAGCCTTGTTGCTGAGATCGACAAAAACTCGAGGGACAGTAACTTGCGATCCATTGAACCATTTCAGAAGATCCAAGTCCAATACGGTCCCAGAGTAGACAGCCAAATTCCTTGTCCCGTTTTTGATATCATCCCAGGTATAGTAGACATCCCCAGAAGATTGAAGGGCATAAAATAAATCTCGTCCCTTTGCGGTGGTATGGCATTGATGGCCAAGGTAGGCTCCGAAGGTCTTATTTTTAGGGTCACTGGACCCGTCCTGGTTAACAATGTTGCATGGGAAGTACCAACCGAGGTTTCCCTTGTCGTCACTTGGAACGTCGGATCCCTCTGACTTTGAGATCAAGCCCTTGCACTTTCCGTTAACGTTTTGGAAAAGAAAACTGCCGTCTCGGCCTCCTGAATCTTCAGGCTCATACAAGACGTTTCCGTTCTCACTAATACCAGTAGCGGCAGTATGATGGGATTCCAGTAAGTTATATGCCTTTCCATGGAAAATCATAAATCCTTTGTCAACCTCATTTACACGAAGTCGAGTTGGTGGATTACCACACACAGTGGCAGTGAACCCGAACGTTATAAAGCCCACAAAGGCCATGACCATGAGAATAATACTGATGAGTCCCATCTTCTCCCTCCATGCTCTCTGTTGTTCTTTCGCAGGTTTCCCAAAGCATCTCAGAATGAAATCGGGGCACCAGAAAGTGATAATCGAGCAATACACGTTCCACAAGCTAGGCGGCTTGATAACGTCTGCGTCCCTCTGACGGCGTCTTTCTTCTCTTGTCTGCTTCCTCGACTTGTTTGTGGTGCGAGTCAGCTTTGAGGACTTAGGGTCCTTTTCGAAGCCGCCTGTCTCTGAACCTTGTATCGTTCCTTGGGATTCGAGAGGCGACGGAGAGCCATAGGGGCCATCCCGGGAACTGCGCTGATCCGGCTCGACCCTTCCGCCATTCACATCTCCTCGATCCTCCAGAATCGGATCGTTGCCTGTAGTCGAAGGCAAGACTGTCATATTGGCCGCATGTTGGCGATAATAGTAGTTTGGGTGGTCGCGGTCAATGCGGTTTCTCTCGGGGCGGACCAAGCTTCTCTTGCGTTGGAAATCGTGTGCTGCTGGATTTGCGGGGTTGGGGTTATGAGGTGGGCGAGTATTAGCGGGAGACGCGGTGCTTTCTACGCGATGTTGCCTTGTCCGTCTAGATGTTGGAGATTGTGCATTTTGCCCAGCATATTCCTCTTCGGCGTCGTGTGACGGTTGAGAGCGCGAAGTGGAGGTTCTATACGAACTTCGCCGTTCTTGCGGGGGGAGGTCACTCCTCCCAGGTCTCTGAGGTAGGGACATTTTGCGGTTCTAGAAGCTGTTGACAAAGTTAGTTAGTATGAATCTTCCAGCAACAACCTCCCAGCGTTTGGTGTCAAGTTTAAGCCCCGAGACCCTCGAGACAACCCCGGATGCTTGTACTTTGTCGGGAACTCGTAGTGAGGTATAGATTCGAGAACACCAGAATAACAAATATATCATCTGCACCTGGGAGAGAACATACTTTTAACTGCAAAATGCGTATGACGCTCTTCGAGTTGGTGTTTGTTGTGGTCCAGGGCGGCCCTGGCGGGTGTTCCTTGGTCGACCAGGGGTTCAAGATGCGGGTGTCCCTTGTATCCAGCAAAAATCGTCCTAATCCAGTCTTCAGGAGGGTATAAGTCGACTCGTAGATCGGATTTGGTGTTTTTGGCGAAGATTAAGTGCGGAACGAGATCGGAACAGTTTCGATAGTACAGTGAGAAAGAAAGAAGTGTGATGCGCGTTTTACAACAGGCTATGGCGACAAGGAACACGAGGAGTCGTAGCAGCAACCTCAAGAACGGCAGAAAAGGCCTTTAAACGAATGCAGAGGCCGTGAAGGCTCAGTAGGAAATGATAAGGAAGTCGAGCATTGAAATAATATGTGCTCCCAGCATGCAGAGATGCAGGAAAGCGGGCGAGCGAGCGACGGTGATTGTGGAAAGGATGGCGGATGGTGAACGATGGTCGATGGCGGCGGCGAGGTGTCGATGAACTGGACCTCGTACAACTAAATTTGGTCGTGTTTGCATAAACGGGATACGAGACGACGGTATAGTGGTGGTAGGTAGAGTATAGTGGGCGTTAATCAACACACAGGTGGGAGGACTGCTCAGTGTATTGTTATGTTGTTATGCACGCGAGGGAAGGTACTTCCTACACCACTGCACAAGCAGCGACGGGCGGAGTAGCGGATGTACTGTACAGCACGAGTACCATACCATTTTTTGCAAGGCCACACCCATACAGTAGTGGGATGGCACGGCGCGTTCCCACGGGCTCTGGAAATACAATATAGTACTGTACAGGGCACTGTCTCACACTGTGTCTTGTCTTGCCCCGAAGCCATTAAAGTTTAGACCCTGTGCAAGTTGTGCAAGCCCTACAAAAAATGGTACTCGTACTTTGGGAGCGAAAGAGTGCACCACCCATTCACTACGAACTCCGTAAATCCCATGAGCCTGACCCCGTTATACTACTATGTACTCCGTAAGTAGTACAGTGCAGGAGGGTCCCTGTATTACTGTATTGTGCTACAGTGCCCGCCCAACTGACTGCCCCTTTACCCTTGTCGTCGCCGAGCTGTTTCCCAGCTGTTGCCCAGCTGTGTGTGTACTGTACTAGGCGGTACCGAAACCCACTGACAGGAACCTTTTCGTTCTCCTGGATGTACAGTACCGAACTTCCACAAAACCACAAAACCACAAATACGAGCTTATCATTGGCGTAATACACGATTAACCAGGGGCCGGATGCTATTTGCGGTCCTTTGCCCTTATTAGTCGATTACTAGTCGATGCTGCGCAAGGGATTGTGCTGCCCCTCTAACGGAGTTGAGCTAGTAACATCGTGATGACGATCTTCCGGTCTGAATAACCCTTATCCTGTAAAAACACGTCGATAAAAGGTAACAGAAGACGATCGTGGCTGACATTTTCACCTCAAGTCATATATGATGCTTGCCATCCCGTCACTCGACCAGCGTGGCCCTGTTACACTTGTGCTGAGGCTCTTGTGCGATACATCTGTGGCAGACGTTCAGCCTGGTGGCTTGGATACCGGGCTAATGGCCTGGTGGTGAACTATCTATCCCACGGGGCAATCCTCATCATAGCACTGGCTATAGAAGTCGCAAATCAGCCTCTTGAAGAATTTCGTCGTTGTTCTCAAGCACGTCCATTTTTGCCCCATTCCCCCACCCCACCCCCTCCCTCC
>JPJV01002262.1:0-23174 GCA_000750745.1 Pseudogymnoascus sp. VKM F-4281 (FW-2241)
CCCCCACCCGTCCCTCAATAGCTCCCCCGTTTCCTCCAGGGTCAAACCCCTCGTCTCCGGATACACCAACCAAATCGCAAACCAACCCACCAAACACACAAAAGCATATATTAAAAACGTCCAGCTAGGACCCAACCCCTCCAACATCTGCAAAAACGTCAGCCCAACGACCGTATTACTCCCCCAATTTACGGCTGTGGCTAGACTTGAGCCTAGACTACGGATGTTGAGAGGAAAGAGCTCGCTCTGCTGCCACGGGACGTTGCCGAGGCCGGTGGCGTAGCCGGCGACGTAGATGATGATGGAGGCGACGACGAGGAGAGGCGAGGTGCGGCTTGCGGTTGGTACTGTGGCTTGGGTAGAGGGATTGTGCGAGTTGGTGTCGGGGGGAAGGATGATGTAGTAAAAGGTTGCTGCACAGCAAAGGAGGGCGAAGATCATGACGGGGATGGAGAAGAGGAGGATGCGGCGGCGGCCAAGGCGGTCGATGAGGAGGAGGGAGAGGATGGTGAAGATAGCGTTGGTGGCAGCAACAGAGAGGGATGTCAGTGTTGGCGTGGCAAAGCCGAGGAGAGAGAAGAGAGTGGCGGAGAAGTACATTAGGGAATTCTGTTCATGTTAGCAGCGCCTGGGGAGAAATGATAGAAACTCACAAAACCGCATAGTTGCTGGAGACCTTGCAACAAACATGCAATGGTCAAAGCCCTGACATTTCCAGCCACACCAAACAACTCATACCAGCTGTCAGAAAGCAATCCCCCATATCTTGTCGTCGACCTTCTAGACCTCTCGCGCTTCGCCTCCTCTTCTTCCCGTACCTCTCGCTCCATGGCTTTCATTACCGGCTGGACAGACCTCTTCATATCAGCGGTACCAAAGACCTTCTGCAAAACAATCTTTGCTTCTTCCATTCGTCCAGCCTGGGCCAGCCATCTCGGAGTCTCCGGCATAGCCACCATAATCAAGCACTGCAAGGCCGCCGGCAATGCCCCCAACCCCACCATCCACCGCCACCCTGTCTCTCCACCGAGCTCCGCGAACCCCCATCCGACTAGATACGCCACCACCTGTCCCAGCGTAATAAACAAAACATTCAACGTCACCAACCTCCCCCGAAACATCGACGGCGCCAACTCCGCAATATACAGCGGCGTGACGAAGCTCGCTGCGCCGACGGCGAGACCAACAATCGATCGTCCAGCGACCATGACCCATACTGACGTCGCGACGGCCTGCACCAGCGCGCCAAGGACAAATAGAAGGTCTGCTATAAGAATAACGCGCTTGCGCCCAAGAGAGTCGGCGAGGAGACCACTGATAGGGGAGACGAGGAGGGCGAAGAGGGAGGTGGATGCTGCGATGAGGGATTTGTCGAGGGTAGTGAGAGCGCGGGAAGAGAGGGAGGTGCCAATGGAGACGAGAGTTGCTGAGATTACGCCGGTATCATATCCGAATAATAGGCCGCTGATGCCGGCGGAGAGCGTTAGGAGCCAGACGAAGAGGGTGGGAGTCGATGCGGGATCTTCATGCTCGGCGGCGGACTCGGCGGGGTTTCTGTCGTCGTAGTCGTGGTCATCCCCATTCCCGCCCATTAAGGGATCTTGGGCTCTATCAGCCATGCCGGCAGTATTATGGAGTCAATCGTTAGGATATTTAGCAATGGTAGCCATCGGACGAGGCTGTTCTAAGGCTGGCTGGCTGATGACAGAAGAGCCCTTGCAGGTGCGTGTTGGTCCAAGCGTCATCAGCCTTGCAGCAAGGCTGTTGTCAGCCTTCAGATGTCAGCCTTCAATTGTCAGCAACTCTACTACGACGTCCACTTCTCCAGCAAGTCTCTCAGTTCAATCTTTTCAATTAAATATCTTTGTAAAATTCGGCAAAACTAAATCGTCGCCGCCAACTGTTATCTAAAATTAAAGATCCCACGCTGCAAATAAACAGCCCAGCTATACAACGTGATCCAAACTCCCAGCACAGATTCTACATATATGGTATCGACACAAAGAAAAGCTTTATACAGCGTTATCACCAGTATTATTGCGAGCACTGCGGTTGTTGCGTTCGCTGCTGCGCGATTTTTCAACCTGCTCAAGGCCCGTTCCTTCACCTTGAGTATCGGCTTCACCGTGCGATTCCTCGTCTTCACGAGAATCGGAGCCAAGTTCTGGGTTAGCAGTCGGAGCGTAAGGACTTCTGGCACGGATGCGCTCTCCATAATACCAGAATACTGCTGGAATTGGGACGAGAACGGTGGCCACACATCCGAGGAGCGTTCCCGTCCAGTTAACACCAAGAGCGCTGAACATCTGGCGGGCAAATAGAGGGAATCCGGCACCTGCGAGAGAGCGAAGAAAGGTGTTTGCTGCAATTGCGGAGGCGGCGCTGAGAAGGTTAGTCTGGCATATTAACAGGGGCTGTTGGAAAAACTTACAACATGAGGTAAGCATCAATGAGATAATTAAATGATTGCAGGAAGATTGTTAAAAGCCCGAATCCGGTGAAAAGACCCGACAGTGTGGGCACTATCCAGTGGATGCTATTGGTATAGCCGGTCCATCCGAAAAAGAAAAGTCCAACTGCGAACGCAGCGCCTCCGACAACCACGGTAGGGAGACGCCATTCAGGGATTGGGATACCGTTGTTCGCATCTAGCTTGCGGTTGTAAGCCGGCTGGATGAGGACAATGTAGAGCCCGGCAAACAACTGTCCTATGACCATGCCAAAGTATGGTAGACCGCCAACGCCAGGGGACATGCCGTGGACGCCTTGGAAGACGACTGGGTAGGCTGTCAGGAAGAGATAGAGGAGGCCATAGATGAATGCCATGTAGAGCGAGAGAAGAAAGATGATAGGCTCCGTAAAGAGCAGGCGCATAGGGCGACCGAAATTTTTCGTTACAAGCTCTTTGAAATCAAGCTCGATTTCCTCCTGTTTTGCGTGGATGCCCCAGTTCTTGGTCCGTCGGCGAAGTTCCGAAGCCTTTTCGATCAAGATGACTGGTGGATAGGTCTCCTCCAACCATATGAGGTCTACAATAAAGCACGCAATTCCCATGATACCAGAGAGGTATTCAGTCCACCGCCAGCCAAGATAGGACTCGGTGATGAAACCACCGATAAATGGAGCAATTAGCGGACCGCTGAAAACCGTCATGGAAAATACAGTGATTGCCAATCCTCTTGATTTGTTGTCGAACATATCCGAGAAGACTGCCGCAACGACAGATAGAGGGCATGCGCCGAAAAACCCTCCCCAGAAGCGGCAAATGAGAACCGTCTGAAGATCTTTTGCAACGGCCACAGCGAACTGGAATATGGCGAATCCGAACATGGATATGAGCAGAGGGAGCCGTCGTCCTTTCAACTCAGACAGCGGCGCCCACAGCGTTGGTCCAGTGGCGAAGCCGAGAACATAGAGAGATACACCGAGTGTCCCAACCACCTGTCCTACGCCGTATTGTTTCGAAACCGCCGGAATCGCAGCCGAGAATATACTCGAAGCGAAGGCCGAAGTCAGCGTGGTAAGACCGAGCATCACAGCTGTATACAGCCTACAAAAATTATTAGCATAGTACGAGAAATTAGAAGTCCAGTCGATCAGACATACTTCTTCTTATACGGCCAGTTCTGAGCATGCAGAGGATCGTCCGGACCGTCAAACTCTACGACGTATTCTTCCTTCGCCGGCAGTGGCGGCGGATACGACTTCTCATACCCAAAATTCGGCAGCGGCTTCTTGCAGTCCTTGTACCCGGCACCCCTTCCCACCGTGCCGCTATGCTGCGTCCTGGCTGTTTGTATGCGGCTTATAGACGTGTGGCGACGCTCGAGGTCTGCCTGGGTCGAGCGCGTGCGACTCAGACCAATGTCATTGGGATATGGCGGATCGGAGGAGGAGGAATTCGAGGAATATCCGGAGCCCGGCCGCGGAGCTTCATGGCTCAGTTGCCGCGCGCTGGTCATGCGGGCGCGCTCGGCGGTGGTTTCAGCACCTGCTACGGCGATATCGCGGTCGGTGGAGTCCATATCTGGTCACCTATCGCCAGGTGGTGGTCAAATATGTTCGAAGGACTCCTTTGCGTGTTTGTTTAAGTAAACTCTAGGCGTGTGCGAGGAAGGTTGTCTATATCAATGTTTCGAAGGTCACTTTTTTTTATCGTCCCACCAGCAAGCTTATGACGATGGATCCAAAAAGAGCGGGAAGAAAAAGCTTGGTAAGATAGAAAGCGACGGAGTATTTTTAGTGCAAGGCAAAAGATATGTCTAGCATTATGGAGTCAGATTCTTATGGGTCAAATATGAAGATTTCTCCGCAGGGATTCATTTACTGAGGGAGGCAATTTTTTGGATCTAATGGAGCCATGGACCAGACTGTCTTGAACCTTATCAAGGACGAAGCTAGACCAGAATACCGAGGCACGGCAGTTCTACCCGGGAAGTTATTTTTTAGTATTGACTAGCAGCCAGCGATTACAACGGATGAAGTTTAGAAAATACAATTTGATTACGAGTCCAAGCATGCAGATATATTCCCATTGACCATCTCCTCTTATATTGACCTTCGACTCAATCAATAGTCTTGCTGAAGCATCCAAAATCTTCTGTTCTCCCTTCAGATCTTTACAAATTATGACGCAGGAGGCGCTAGGGGTACGTACCTCATGCATGGGGGATGATTCCGTCCTAACCGGATGAAACCCTGCCATCTAAAATCAACGCTAATTTCATTGCCCCTCTATCAAAAATCTATACAGTGGGGTCTTTCGGCCTTCGGTTTTCGGATTTCGCATTTAAGTATTGAGAGTAGAACGATGTGCGATTTTTTATGAGAACTGTGCATCGTGGGTAGTCATGTTGATATATCTTTCAAGTTCTTTACTACCTTAAGAATTATCTATATATGATATATGTATGAGAACGTAATATTACGTGCTCCACCGTGGCATCGAAAGAGCTGGTTGTCACTGCGACCCACGAGATAAATAACAAATTCTCTTACGGGATATCGATACATACTTCCCCCAAAACCAACGTATTAATTCGCAGCAGGCCCATCAATAACCATATTATCCACCCCCCTAGCCACCACCTCTGGTCCCACTGTCTCAAAGATATAGTCCAGGTCCGGCTGAGCCTCTCGATACAGAACGTGCTTCTCGCTCGCCATCTTCATGTTATACGCCGCCTCCTCGTTTGATATGATATTCCGCTTTAGCCCCGGGTTTCCCGCACACGCGGCCTCGACGTCGAGCTGGATCCGACACCCGCGGTCTAGGAGGCCAAACATATACCCCGCCTCATCCACCGTGTGGCCAACGGTGAGTAATCCGTGATTCATCAGAATAACTCCCTAAAAGCCGTTAGACTCCCCTCCAAAAATGGAACAAGAAATAAGTAAACTCACCTTATTACCCTCCCCCAACGCCCTGGCAATATTCCTCCCCTCCTCTTCCGCAAACACAATCCCCCCATAGTCGGCATACACCGCATGCGCTTCGTAGAAATTACAAATATCCTGATTCAGCATCTCCAGCGGTCTCGCGAACACACTCCACGCGCGGCCTGCATCCGTGTGCGCATGGCAGATAGCCGCGACATCCGGACGCGCCTTGTGGATCGCCGAATGGATCTGGAAGCCGGCAGCGTTGGCGGGGCGGGTCTGCTCGGAGTTAGAACGGGAAGAAGGTAAGTAGGTCGGAGAACCCGGTACAGTACATAATTTGGAATTATAAAAGGGGAAAAGAGGAGAGGGGCGTTACGCACGTTGTTACCACCTACAACAGCACCGGTGTGCATGTCTAAACAGATCATATCACCCGCTGTCATGAGTCCAAAGTGCCGTCCAAGAGGATTCATCCAGATGTAATCCTCAAACTCGGGGTCTCGGACGCTGATGTGCCCCGCTTGGCCCTCAGTGAACCCCTTACGCGCGAAGTCGCGGAAGGTGGCAGCGGTATGGATGAGGATGTGTTTGCGGTGCTCAGCATGGGAGGAGAACGTAGGGATGCCTGGTGTTGGGGTTAGTATGTGTGTTTGAGGACGGTAACGCCCGTATTCTGGAGGGGAAAGATAATGGGCTGTTTATTTCCTACCATCCATCAAAATCCCATGGCTTATAGCTTGTAAAGGGGTCTTCTCTTCGGAACCATGAGCGTGTGCCGCCTGCTTCGAGGGACCGGTTTTAAGCGGTGCCTCGGCCGGGGATTGGGTTGTTAAATCTGCTGAGGGAGGCATGGTACTAATATGCTAATATATATATATATAAAGCCGTTTAGGTGTTCTAAAGGTGATATAAATTGTCTGTAGTCCTTGATGCAGTTGCTTGACCCCTCAATATCATGTGACATGGAAGCGGGGAGCCGGTTCCAGACGCCACATACAGACAGGGTGGCAACGTTGCCGATTGGCCCACTTCACTTGCATATATTTGATAGATTAGACATATAATATTCTCTCCTCATTAAATACAGTAGGATTCGAAATTGACTTTAGACCGTCGCACTCTACGATTTTACATTGTCCGGCTAAACTTGCCTACTTACTTGCTTGAGTAGGCTTCCGACACGTGATGCTAGTACACTTACTATCCCCCCCCTGAATGATTGTAACAACCCCCTGTTTTTACAGCTTCACCACACCCAATTTAGGCGGAACATTGTTCGGCTTTGGTAAGATCCTGCCAAGATATGGCAATACTTTTGCGGGTCGTTACAGTCATTCATGGGGGGATAGTACGTTAACACTAGCCTTCCTACTGACATGTCTGCCTACTGCATGTCTGCCTAGAATCTGACACTTTTACTTCTTACTGCCAAATTACTCTCATCAACTACCATCACAATCACAAATGTTCACAAAATGACCTCAAGTGGAGAAATAAACAGCTCTCTCCCTCCTCTACATTTCTTCGGTTTTCAGACCTCCCCGTCGAGCTTCGGATTCAAATATGGTGGCACGCCCTCCGAACCTACAGCGTGATTCCCGTCGCAATCAACCACCATCCTGTATTAACTATGCATACTTGCCTCCCTCTTCTCGGAACCTTTTGCGGCCAACATGATCATTGCCCATTATACAATTCCAACTCTGATCAACCAAGCTCCAGCCTAGTTAGCATGTTCAATGGCTACTTCTACCTCCCGCCCGACATTCCAGACATTGACGACTCTCTTGTACAGAACCTCAAGCTTGTCTGTACAGAGTCCTACCGCAGTTTCTTATTACAATACCCAGAAGCGATAACCATATATAAGACCATGTGGTATCCAGACGTTGAAAGTCATCTGCGACGTCAAGTGCGGTGTAATCTTGCAACAGACACTCTACTTGTTAAAGCTGTGCCGAGTTATTCCTCTAGGCAGAGGCATCCAAGTTCGTCACTCGATAACCCTGAGGATATCTACCAACAAGATTAAAAATGTGGTTCCCTCAGAATACCGATACCTTCGCAAGTTTCCGAACTATAATCTCGAGATTTCGGCGTGTGATATTTAGCTTTATCGACGACTTTGAGACGCCTGGACCATTGATGTCTTTGGCAGTCTTTGACGATGCACAATTTAAGCAATTCTTGATCTTTTTTGAGCGTCTTGAACAATTTTATCTGTGCTCCGATTTAGACGACTTGCCAGCTATTATGAACTGGGAAAGAGTAGAGCACGTTCAGGCTCGATGTGATAGTTCAACACACAACATAGATTTACAGGACTTCTTTGTTGGGGTTTCAAGTGGTATTTTGAATTGCGACTACAACTATAAAGATTATGTGCGAGTTCAAAGCGAACTTTCTGCTGATAGTGGGGAATGCTGTTGGGTGCCGATGCCGAGAGGTTTTGAAGGGAGTTGGTTATTTTGCTCAGAGATTAACTAGTGGTGAA
Source organism: Pseudogymnoascus sp. VKM F-4281 (FW-2241) (assembly GCA_000750745.1). Taxonomy (NCBI): domain Eukaryota; kingdom Fungi; phylum Ascomycota; class Leotiomycetes; order Thelebolales; family Thelebolaceae; genus Pseudogymnoascus; species Pseudogymnoascus sp. VKM F-4281 (FW-2241). The sequence goes on from JPJV01002262.1 coordinate 7,877, forward strand.
AATGAGAAGTGTGAATGAGGAGGACATATATAGTAAGGACTGTAGTGAGCTGCAACAGGGCAGGTATAGCCGAAAAAATAAAAACTCACAGAGTATTGGGTGTGAAGCATATACAGGTTCCAAGTAATATCTCTAATAATTGCTATGGCATTATTTAAACCAGACCACTTAGACATTCTAATACACCAATTTCCACCACCCCGCAATCCGAACCCTTCAATGCAGAAATCTAAACTCCAACCTCTTCGAGCCCCGATCCGTACTATTAGCAATATAATCATTCTGCTCCTCCTTCGTCATCGCATTCCACTTCTTGTCCCTCGACTTATTCTTCCACACATAGTACGCCTTCGCAAACAAGAACAGCCCTATTCCCAGCACATTGAGAGCAATCAACGTCCTGTTACCCCGCCGGTAGTACGGTTTGTCATCCTCGCGGTAGACGAAAGTCGCACTGATACCACCGAGCTGCACGGACATGTTGTATAGCGACGCTGAAATCGAGCGCGCACCAACATCGTTGGAGTTCGAGCTTACCCAGCCACCTACAATGGCGTGGCAGTACGGGTACGATAGAAGCACGGCGGTGGCGGCGTAGGTGCCCCATTGGTTGCTGATAAGGCCCGGCCAGATGGCTAGGAAAACCAAGACGGGGAGTGTCCAGATCAGCTGAAAGACAGCGACGAGGGCTCGCTGGTTGAGTTTGCCGGAGAGCCAGGTTATGGTTAGGAGGGTGAAGATGTGCACGACGGTGTGGGGGATGGTGAGGAGGTTAGTATTGAAGGTGCTGAAGCCGATGGAGCGGAGGGTGAGGGTTAGGTATTGTGCGGGCGGGTTTTGGGGGATGTAGATGACCATTCCGAGAGCGTAGATCTGCGATGTTTTAGTATAGTTCGTATCAGGTAATGGGACGGGTATACATACCGGCCACAGATCGTAGTCTGTGAGTCCACGCCAAAGGCGACGGGGGGTAATGGCCTTGCGGTTCATCATGGATCCCTTGGAGGGGTCATCGCGCAGAATGCGGTTGACTAGAATAGCCTCCTCGCGAGGAGAGAACCAGCCTTTAGGCCGGAACCACGTCTTCGTCTGGACGGCCGAAGCCGGCATCATGAAGAATGATGCGATCCCAATTAGGAGGGTTATCGCCCCTTCCAGTAAGAATAGCCATTTCCAGCCAGCCACTCCCTGGACACCTTCAAGGTGAAAAATCGCATATGCAAGTAGAGAACTGATAATGGTAGTTATGCTGAGCGAGGTCCAGAAGAAGCTTAGACGGATAGGCAGCTCTTTGGAGGTGTAGAAGTAGCTTAGAAAGAGGATGAGGTCGGGGATAAAGCCGCCCTCTAGCATACCCAATAGAGAACGCGTCACAAAGAAGCCTGCGCGGCCCGTTATTGCGGCCTGGCTCATGGCAACAATTGACCAGAGGCAGATCTGCATCGGAATCCACCTGTCGGGGCCTAGCTTCTTCGATATCAACTGAGACGGCAGTTCTGCTACTAGGAAAGATGTAGTGAAGATCGTATTTCCACGATTGTAGTCTAGGAATCTCATGTTAATGACTACAGATCAATATTGTGCCAGGGGGCTTACCATTTGTGTTGAGGTGCAGGTCCTTCAAGAACGTCCCTGAAACGGCTTGTACCAGATTCCCCCTGTCAAGTTGCAGAGAGAAGAACATAACGCAGGCCCATAAGCAGACTATACCACAGATTAGCAATATGAAACTTGAAGAAATGGAAGCATATCTTACTTCGCCAATCAACCTTTCGTATAAGTTTCTTCTCCTCTTCATCAGTCCATGTGAGGTCTGCATCAAATGCATGGCGACACTCATATTTTGCCTTTTCATACATCTTGACATAGAAGTCCCTAATCTCCGGGTCGGCAAAGACGTTGGTCGACAGACTGGCATCTGATTCTTGAGTCGAGATCACGACGCCATCCTTGGTGACAAGATTGCCACTTTTGGTAACTATCTGAGCACCGTCTAGGAGGTTACCAGGAATAATGTCCGGCTTTCCCTCGGATGATACCGACGTTTTATCGGAATCATCCCCGCGTCTGTTTGCGATAGGAGCTGGAACCATTGTTGCTGGGATGGGGATCGATCTGGAATTTTTGCGACCACAGTTCTGGACCGTGTTGCCACTCCATGAAGGATGAGGAACGGATTTATATAATCTCATACATGTGTAGCATATGGAGGCGGGCATAGAAATACGTACAATACCACCAGCGTATGAGGTGATCAACGTGCACCCTGGCGCAGCTTCGGGACTGCCATATAAGGGGATTTTCGGCCATGTTCCCAACAAAATTGACGATGCATCGTTTGCCAAGGCCTACCATCCGCCCAAGAGGAACGTCAAAAAGATAAGAGACCACAAGAAAACGTCTAACTTACTCCTAACCTCCATTATGGGCCAGCTCTAGCTGGCATGGGGTGCGTGCCCAAGCTACAAAGTTGTATTGAGACATGCATCCCATTTCACACGCGGACGACACATGGGGACCCGGTTTCGGTCTAGGGAGAACGTGCGCATAGATGCTGACGATTGATTTGAAAAACGATCAACAATACGTTGGAATCTTCGTCATTGAAGTTTAGGATGCCACCATCGGATGATGGGAACCGGCAATTGCATGTAGAGTTCCAAATTACAAAGCCTGCAAGTTAGCAGGACCGCGAGGGAGCAATATCAGAGATATCAGAAATGGCCATAGAAAGCCTGAATGAAAGCCATAAGAGGTCCATCGGTTTGTTCAGCTTGAAATATGTGAAGGGCATCTATCTCCATGCCGTTGACCAAGACGTGATGCCCCATCATCAGTATATACAAGCGCTCCCACACAGCATAGTACAGTGTAACCGTTCGCTTATACTATAAAACATGTTCTATGTTCTTTTTATGGAGCAACAGACATTGATATCGTGGCCCAAGCAAGCTATGGTCATGTGATGGCCGCATATTGTCTGGGAACCACACTTGTAGGGAATGAATGTACAATATCAATTGCGGTAGTATATCAAATAAAAGAATAATAATAATAATAATAATAATAATAAATGGAGTTGGACTACCTACTAGGGGATAAGGCGGATATAACTACCGTGCATGAACTCTCATGATGGTGCAATTGCCCGAGAATAGCACGTAACTATCAGAGGGGTATCAACCACAATATGCCTGCACTATGGCACATGGCGCATATTATTTATTGTATGTACAGTATAGTACACGGCTTCTAGATAGTGGCCTCGACTCAACTAAGCCAAAGGGACATTAAATTGAATGTTCTCAAGGCCCAAATAGATGCTGTTTGTGTGGGGTAACCCCCCACGTCCAAGACTTCCTTGCTGTAAGATCTATTGTAGGAATTCTCTACTTTGGTCCATGATGTTGGATGGATAAGTAGTTCAAATAACGCCATCTGTAGAAAACTGAGACCATATGGAAAGGTGCGACCTACTCCCCTTATCTGTAACTTGGAATATGTGCAGAAAACACTAGATTGTCGGCGACGGTAACATTTGATGCCGACCACCGCGATGGCGTCTTCTCGTAAATTAATATCCTGGTCTAATCAGGCTCGCAATCGACGACGTGATCCACGGTGTCCCTCTTCCATCGGCCAATTTGTGACAACTTTCGCCGTGAGTCCGTTCGAAACACCTCGTTGAAACGTATCATCGCTCTCGAGCCGCCCTTAGCAATCGGACCCGCGGATCCTCAATAGAATTCCCGACTATACAGTCATTATCTTCTCCAATTTCACCATCCCGACCACGGATTGTGCAAAGAAAGGTCGAAATATGGTGAATTTGCAAAAGAGTTCGCGGTGCTTGCAGACGCCGTGATGGCCGACAAAACCATCAAGTGAAATATCATCAATGGCTGTTATAAAACCGTGGAGCCCACAAGGTTGGATGGGTAGTTTCAGTCGTGACATAACAGTTCAATACCGCAAACCTAGTCGAGTCAAAAACAAGAGTCTTTCAAAATGGCCCCTTCTGTCGCAGAAATCCAACAAGAGCAGGTCGCTCCAGTCATCACCAAGCAGGTACCGGTTGTCGCAGTACCAGAGGCTTCGACAGAGACATCATCAGATGCTCAAGCCCGAAGAGTGCGTAGGCAAATCGACGAAGAGGGAGGTACCACCACAGCAAAATACCCACACTACCTTCCGGTATACGACTATGATCAGAAGTACGCGCCGCTGGAGCCATTCGAGCACGTAGAGCACGGTGTTGGCGCCGACCCAACCTTCAAGGATCTTCTTGTCGAGGGTAGCAAAATCGCCAAGCTAACCCCCGCAACCGGCTCCGAGGTCACTGGCGTGCAACTCAGCCAGCTCTCCGCAGCTGGCAAGGACCAGCTCGCTCTCCTCGTCGCCCAACGCAAGGTCGTCGCATTCCGCGACCAGGACTTTGCCGATCTTCCCATCAAGGATGCCCTTGACTTTGGCGGCTACTTCGGACGCCACCACATCCACCCCACCTCCGGCGCCCCCGAGGGCTACCCTGAGATCCACCTAGTTCACCGCGTCGGCAGCAAAGGCGAGCTTGACAACTTCTTCGCCGGCCGCAATAGTAGCGTAGCCTGGCACTCCGACGTCTCCTACGAGGCGCAGCCCCCCGGAACCACCTTCCTCTACGTCTTCGACACCCCCGAGACCGGTGGCGACACCGCCTTCGTCAACCAAGTCGAGGCCTACAACCGCCTCTCGCCCGCCCTCAAGGAGCGCCTCCACGGCCTCAAGGCCCTCCACTCCGGCATCGAGCAGGCCGAGTTCAGCCACAAGCGCGGCGGCGTCGTGCGTCGCGAGCCAGTCACCCATGAGCACCCGATCGTGCGCACGCATCCCGCTACAGGCGAGAAGGCGCTGTACGTCAACTCGGGCTTCACGAGGAGTATTGTGGGCTTCAAGAACGAGGAGAGCGATGCGCTTCTTGCTTTCCTGTATGCACATATTGCCCGCGGTATCGACTACCAGACACGTGTGAGGTGGGCACCAAAGACAGTGGTTGTCTGGGATAACCGCGTCACGGCGCATTCGGCCGTCGTGGACTGGACCACGGGGGAGAGGAGGCATTTGGCGCGTATCCAGCCGCAGGCTGAGCGCCCAGTAGAGACTCCATATGTGGCAGAGACTGAGGTATGAAGAGGGTAGTAGTAGCACTGATTATTGTTTCTTGTTTATAGCGGTAGCATTAATGAAATATGCGGAATTCACATACTTATATATACCAAACTCCCTCCGCGGAGAACCTTCACTTTTTGAATCATAGGGTCGCGCCTTGCCTGTAGCCTGCCGTTTGGTGAGAGATGATGCGATTGTCGTCCAAGATGCCAAATCCCCAAATGCCAAGATCTGGGGTAACTAGCTCGGTACTTGGGGTAGCTCCCGCAGCAAAACAACAGCCCGCCGTGAAATCCTCAGCCTCGTCTACCCAGCCCCAACATCACCGCAACCATGGGAGGACGTAAATACAATCTCAACGCTCGGGTACGCAATTTACCTCTCCATACACATATGGGCACTTGCTAACTCACCCCGCTAGACGATAGCCACGCCCCTCGCGGCATTCTGCATGGCCACCCTGCTCTTCGTGTACGCCGCTACAACCCCACTCCCACCGCGCGCCAGCTAACAAGTGGCAGATACGCGCGAACTTCCATAACAGCAGCGAAGCGCAATGCGCAGCTTCATCGCGAGGCAGATGGGGGGCAGATCAGCTGGCGCAATGAGTCGTTGCGGAGACATGGGGCGATGGCGGCACCGGAGTCGAAGAGTACTGTGAAGCAGCTACTTGGGGAGAAGGCAGCGAGGGAAGGGGCTGAGGCGCAGAAGGTTGTGAGGTCTGAGGAGGAGGATAAAGTTAGGGAGGCGGCAAGGAGTAGTAGGGGAAGGAAGGAGTAGGCGGGAGTGACCGAGGTGGGGGCGGCGTATGCATATTCTCGGGTCCGGCGTATGGGTGTATATGTATGAGTCAAGTATGTGAGATTGGGAGTTATACAAAAAGTCTTGTTACTGGACACATACATCCTTCGAATAGGCTGTTTTGTAAGCAGGCTGGGTTCCTCAGCCTATCATGCATTCGAAGCTTAGCGTGATCTTAAGTGTAAGATTACAACCGCATCCTTTGCCAACAAGCAGATATAAAGTAACGACAGGTACCTACACGATCAAGACGATGAGAAAACCTTATAACTGTTATTAGAGAATCCGGTTTAGTAACAGCATACAACGCGGTATGTATTATCTCCATATCCCATCGTCATCATTATTCGAAACATGGCAACTCAATGGCTAACCATAATCCCAATAGCTTCCCGCAAGAGCATTATGTTAAGCAATGGTAAAGCGAAAGAGAAGACAAACGCCTGACGAAGGTAGTAAATAAGTTTCACATATATTATTGTTGTCCGGGCTCTGATTCGCGTCAGGGTCCGATAGAGAAAACTCCCAACCCTCACTGCTCTCCCTCCCTCTAGAAATACGATGCATGATCTGGAAAGCAGTAGCCACCACTTCAGAACCAATTCTCTTAGAATGCAGTGCCTCCACATGGGGTATTTATGGTGCACCATCCAAAGTTGCCAAATTTCGCTTTGCTTTACCCCCTGCAACAGACGCTAGAAAGAAGCGCAAACTTCGCTGTGCTGATTCTGAACCCGCCAACCCATTCATTTGGCTAGTTGCAAACCGCCAAATATATGCCGAGGCCCGTCTTATCCTTTACACAAACCTGTCACTACACATCAGCAACGTGCGTCTCCTGTCCGCATTCCTGTCCCAGACACCGCAGACTTCCGTCAAGCCGTCGATGGTCCGGTCGCTATCGCTCGACTTAAAGCTAGCTATTAGTGCAGACATCCGCGACAAAGATCAAACAACCCATGTATTCGGACTTCTGCGACGGGTTCTCTTTTGTCAGATCCCAAGACGACCACGAATGGGAAAGAAGCCCTAGGTTTCCCCAATCTCAAAACCGCCTATGCATGTGTGCACGTTGCTTCGCTAGCGATAGCAGTGTACTAGCCAATGCCGCCGAACACCTCATTGCCCTGCGTGAACTGCGATTGCAGATATTCACAGGCTGTACACGTGGGCTGGCAAACGGAATGCACGAGTTTATTTGGGTTGGCCCCGGACCCAAGCATAAGTTGAGAATATATCGGCCGAGGAACCCAGCTGCCCTGGTATGTAAGGATAATAGCGAACAAATCGCAGATTTTGCCGAGTGGGTTTGTACGCGGGCGCCGTTACGATTTTTGTCGAAAGTGAAGCTGGAAGATGTCAATGTGCTGCTGTCCGTGGAGAAAGTTAATCATGATCCTTTAATTATGCTTGGAAGGGTACCATCATGCTGGTGCGACCATTGGAGGGTTGACAAGGGGAGTATGGAGAGTTGTGGGATTGTATAGGAGATTAAGAGACGGTTGATGACTGAAGATTTCAAAGTGGAGGGTTGAATTCCTTTCCACGCTATAGCATCTGTTCATCTCAATAATCCCAACCCCTTATCACGAGCCCTCTATGCAGCCAAAACACTCATGCCCCCGTCAGTCGTTAATCTTGCTCTCACCCTAACATTTAAAAACCCCGCCCCGAGCCTCGCATACCTGCCACCGCCGCTTCCCACATCTACGCCAACCATCGCGCTAGGTGAAAATAGAAGTGCCTCCCCTACTTCTAGTCCAACGATTTTCTTAAAGACCGTGCTCGCCGTGCGGCCCTTTGCCCTTGAGATCGGCCCTGCGTCCTGATCGCGCATATCTATCTCTGGATTTGTCATATCGGAGGCTACAGCTGCCAAGTGGGCTCTGAGGCTTTTCATCCATTCAGGGGACGTGAAGCGGTGGACGATGGTAACGGAGCACAGATCGAGGAGTTCCGGGGAGATAGTAGGCTCCTGTGTGCTGATAATGATTCGGGCGCCGAGGTGGCGTTGCAGTCTGATGGTTGATAACAAAGTCTCTGTGAGGGTCTGGGCCTCGTCGGACACATTCATGTACTAGAAATTAGAAATTAGAAATCAGGAATTGTCTCAAAAGATTCCCAATTACCTTGTGGGCTTCGTCCAACGCAATGCAATGACTTTACCAAGTGTCATATTCTGCTCGATGAACATACTTATGCACATGTTGAAAAGGGAGCAGGCACCCTCCGACGTAACGCAGGGACATGAGAGATCGATTATGGTGAGAGTACCCGGCTAGAACTGTCAGAATGAGGTCAGATTTCACGCCACGACTAACGCACCTTCGAGCTCCAGTTATTCCCATACTGTCTCACAACCTTTCCCTTTCGTCGTGGGGGTGTGACTCCAGTCTCGGTATTTGGCATGAAGCTTTCAAGCGTATCAAGACGCTGTGTGAGCGGACTGAGCTGAGCTGGAGTCATATCTGTGTCATCAACACGATCCTTGAATGTTTCGTAAGAAAACCCCGTTCCTAGCTCCTGCTGTTCAATCCGCATCTCCCGCAGAATGCGGTTGACGGCGTGCAAGTACAGAGGCATTGGCCCATCGCCGCGGGTCACAGCCACCATCAAGTCAAGCATGCGCTTAGTATTGAGATTATTCTCGCTGATTCGCAGCGGTTCAACTTTGATATTGCCAAAGGCATGATACGTTTGCTGCACAGGTCAGCGGGTAAATATAAATGGTTATACGACGCCGGTGAACTTACTTTGATTGTGCGGATGTTTGTCGGAGAGCATAAGACTCTCACTTTTATGCTCGGATCTGATGACAAATACGCGGCCTCGCAAGGTGATCCGCCCTCGTCGGAGATGAAGGTGTCATAATGAAAAACAAGGCCAGTAAGGGGACGCGGTAGCTTATTGGCATCTGATGGTATCAAGCAATTCTCAAGCAGACACGAGAGAGTGTGGCTCTTTCCTGAACCTTGAGAGCCACAAATAAATGTGCTTGATGGGACTGCAATGTTGAACAAAACCCGGGGGTCACGAATTGGCAACTGGTCTGTCTCTTCGAATCCCGGCTCATTTTGCACCGTCTCGGTCATTCCAGCAAGCAAACCATACTGTGGAAATGCGGGCAGAGTATCCCCAGCAGCACCGGCTTCGGATTCGGCGTGTTTGATAACCGGCATAGTTAATATAGGGGCAGTCGTAACATCCTGGATCCCTTGCTGGGCCGGACCGAGCCTCAGAAGACTAAGGTGGTATTCGAGCAACCGAACAGCTTCAGTCTCTTCTGGCGTTTGAACTGCAACTTTAGACCATTTGCTAGTGCTTGACGAGTTTGAGGGGCTGCTCTTGGTTGAGACGGTACCATCATCCTTCATAGTGATGGAGATACTGCGAAGTGAGACCTTGAAAAGAAAACCCCTAGAATAACACCGAGAGCCAAGATGTAATAAAAGGGGTAGACGAGCTGTAGTTTATATTTTATTTATAGGATTATTCGATATCTTATAACCACGATGAACACGAAGAGTTCGCCTCCTATATATCCGCGAACACACAAGCAGATCGGCATAGAACATGACAAACTGCAGAATAGAACAAAACATCAAACAACATAATAAAGCAAAGACTAGTTATAATAAATAGCTCAAACGTAGATTTTATTAAAGTGGAACCTTTCAGTATATCTTTATAACCTGTGCCTACGCAAGCCTGCACATGTGTCTCCTCCCGTTCTGTATGCTTTGAGTCATAAATATACACAAGCCCTAACGCGAAGCAAATCGCCATTTGGCTGTAGTACTAGGGAACATATGCCTTCAAGTGCTTTGAGCTTGGCATAATTTACACTTTCAAAAGAATGCCTTAGGAAAGCTGATGATATAATAATATTGAAGTTGCAAGCTAGGACTTACATCTTGGTCTTCTTGGTCCTCTTGGGCTGCTTGTGCTTGTAGTCGTCTTTGCTCTTGTGAATATCGCTGTTGCTGCTGTTGCTGCTGTAGTGACGGCCTGGGCGAATATTTTGAAGTTCTAGGTAAAGAAATCTCCGCTCCGCTAGAGCGTGTGTTTGCAGCCGGTGAAATTGAGTTTGATGAGGCTGATGAAGAGCCTTCTCGGTCAAGAGTTTCCAGTTGAACAGACCCCATCCTGGAAGTGTTGTAGGAGGAGGCCTTAAAGTATTTGTAGTACCCGTCTTCTCACGCAAGTGATCTGGGAACTTCTGGTACACTATGAATGAAGTTCAATTAACTTCGCTGCCAACACTTTGCGCGGAATACATCTGGTCCGCACACCACTCGTAAGCGGCGAGGCTGAATGAAGCTGAAAGAATCGCCGTATGGGGAAAGTGAGTTGCGGGTCGTTCAGCTCTCCCGCAGTAGCGCTCCCGTCACCAGCCTCTCGCTACCCCACTACCCACCGACTATAAGTTCCCCTCACTTCAACTCACTCCAAACCCCGCACTTCCACACTACAGTTCCCCTCACTTCAACTCACCCAACGACACAATCCAAACCCCGCACTTCCACCACCTCATCACGAACCACCACAACCACCATGGCCTCCACCGCGTCAATAATCCGTTACAAGCTCATCTTCTTCGTCCCCCCACCCTCCCTCTCCGCCTGCAAATCCGCCATATTCGCCGCCGGCGCAGGCCGCTACCCCGGCCCCGGGAACTACACCGAGGTTTGCTTTGCGACTCTCGGCACAGGCCAGTTCCGACCCGGCGACACCGCGAAGCCGGCCATTGGGACGGTGGGGAAGGTGGAGGAGGTAGAGGAGTATAGGGTCGAGATTCTTTGTAGCGGGGAGGATGTGGTTCGACGGGCGGTGGGGGCTTTGAAGGGGTGAGTTTTCCCTGGGGAGTTGAGAGGTGGTTGGGTGGGGGCGAGGGATTGGGCTAACTGGGATAGTGCGCATCCGTATGAGGAGCCGGCGTATGAGGTTGTCAAGTTGGAGGATTTCTGAATGGCTCTTGCGGGGGACGCCAATGCGTTAGCGGGGTGGATAGGGGTTCATGTCTTTTGCTCTGTGAGGCGGCGGCTGGTGGATGGGGGTTTGGAGGGTTTTGGCGAAAGGGATGGGCTTGGGTGGGATTGTGGATGAATCCTACGAGTATTGATGAATTTTGAGGGGGTGACGGCGGTTCCGTGAACGTAATGGCTGTTATATCGAATGTGTGAGAGGAATAACGTTGCCATGTAGCTTGCAAATCTCATTCATTCCAACTCTTATCACCCTGAAATCATTTACTCATATGCACACCACACAACCCCTCCTTCAAACGCATGAGCCATTATTATTGAGCAGAGAAAAGAATGTATTATACTGCCCATAGTTGTTATATATCAGACGGCTTACAGTTACGCGACCCTTTACCATCCAGTCCAGGCAACCAGCGAGCACAGCATCGCCACACTGTTGCCTTCCGAAAAGCCGCGTCCTTGCATCATCCCCTCACATTATTCTCTCACCTCCAGCTACAACAAAGGAGTGACTAAAAGCGCAACTAACACGCAACCGTAGCAAGAAGGACCTAGGCAGCTCCCTTAAGCGACGCAGCTTGCACCTCGACGATATCGTCTTCGTGTTGCGCCTGCGCGATCTCCTTTTCAACTTGGTGGAGGTCGATGTGGGCAGTAGCCGCGTCCTCGCCGTCGAAAATCTTGGCGATCTGCTCGAGGGTCGGGCCGTTGGTTTCGACGTAGAAGAAGTAGACGAAGACGAGTTCGCAGGCGTCCCAGAGCTGGGAGGGTAGGTTAGCGGGGTGTAGCTTGGGAGATAGTAAGGTGGGCGTACAGTGTAAAACAACATGAAGTTCCACTGGTTGGGGAGTTGGTCCCAGGCGACTAGGTTTGTTTGGCTGGGGTTTGGTTAGAGGGTTCAGTAGGGATTTCGGGTTGGGGATAACGAACTTGGAGAGGGCGAGAATAGCCTGCACGGTGATGTTCATGATCATCATACCCTTAGCGCGGAGATGGAAAAGCAGGACCTCGAGGGCGTAGGCAACTAGCAGACCAGACCAACCGATATCGTAGAAGATACCAAAGATCCAGATGAAAACGAGCTGGGCGTAGCCGGCGCCGGAGTTCTTCAGGTCGGAGTTCTCGTACACAGCGCTGGTGATGATCCAGCAGACAAAGGCGACGACCATGCCTTGGTTAGGTGTTAGCAGGGTTAACGGGAAAGGGGGCGTGGGGTATACCGGAGATGGAGATGAGGAAGAGTGGGCGACGACCAAATCTGTCGACACACAGGGCAGCGGCGATGGTGACGCTGAGATCTAGAATGGTCCTGCCGGTAGTAATCTATGCATTGTGTTAACAATGGGCAATATGCCAGGTCAGGGATCCTTACACCGAGCTTCTGGTTCTGGTTATGAACACCGGCGCCTTCGTAAATAACGTTGATGTAGTTGGAGAGAATGGCGCTGCCGGAGTACTGGGAGATGACACCAAGGGAAATAATGATAGCCAGACGCCAGCGATTCCCCTTTTTCTTGAAGAAATCGCTGTATTTGGCGGCGCGGTTAGTCAGCCTGTCGATGCGCATGGTCTCCTTGATCTCCTGGAACTCGTATTGCACGGTTGCGTTGTTCTTGTCACCCCCAGCATAGTAGGTGGCGAGCATCTCAAGCGCCTCGTCGGTGCGATCCTTGGATAACAGGAATCTTGGCGATTCGGGGATCCCTATGTCTGTGAGTTAGCTTGTCAAAAACACGGTTCCGTCGGCACTACTCACAGTAGATAAATATGAGCTGGATGGCAGAGGGAACGACTTGAATGAAACTGATTGTTCTCCAGGACCAATCATTTTCTATAGTCGATGTCCCCCATCCGATGCAAGACACTATAAGGGCACCCAAGTTCCACAAACAATTGTAGATGGCAGTCACGGGCCCACGGTGCTGGGGATGGCAGATTTCAGTCAGGAGGAGGGGTGAGCACATCTGCGCGAAGCTGTTGCCGAAACCGAGGACGAAGCGGCCGGCGATAAACACTGTGGGTTCTTCTTAGCCCCTAAAATCTTACAAGATTTTAAGGAGTTACTTACTTTCGTAGCTGTTGGCGAAGGCAGACAGGCAGCCGCCGACACACATGATGAGGCAGCCGAGGGTGATGGCGAACTTTCGGCCCCATTTGTCTGCCACGTAGGGCGTGACAAAGAAACTAATGATGGATCCGATATTGAACATGTTGACCAAGATACCAAGCTTATGTTTGTCCCCGACCTCGGGGAAGTATTCCCCCCAGCGTTTAATCTACTGGGACGTGTTAACAAGCATACTGTTGGAGCAAATTAGTTTTTATTCTTCCTCTAGCACAAGAGCGGTGCATATCCATCGTAACCAGTCGTAGCAGAGGCAATCATCAGGACGAAACCAAAGGCATAGAGCTTCCTCAAGTGAGGTTCCTGCCTCCAATGGACCTTCTCAAAGTCCGGTGCCTCTGCCTGGGCAACCTGGACCTGGCCCGCAGCGCCTTTGGCGCCGATTTCCGGGGCCTTCACCATACCGATGTGCAAGATAGAGTAAGTGGGGAATATAAAGATGGAGAGCGCAGATAGGGGAGCTGATAGCTATCGAGTGCAAGACCTAGCTAGAGGGAAGGATCAACTTCGATAATCCGAGCGGAAACAGATCGAGGCGAACACGTCCCCATATATGTCTGAGAAAGGAAGGACTCCGCTACATAGATCCGCTTGGATGAACTAAGATGGGAGCGGAATGGGTCACGCAGGGCTCCAACATGGCAGAGACCCGGGGCTGGATGCAGCTGGGGAGGACATCGTTGCTGCGCAAGCTCCGACAGGCTGTGCAATCCAACAGACCGGACAAAATAGATCCGCGGGGTTCTCAAAGACGGGTTACTTCGTCGTGGTAGAGTATTTACCCCGTGAGGCGTCTATATTTGCTATCTCTCATGGTTCTTCGGAAGATAGGCAGCTTTTAGCCGGGCCGTCAGTAAGGATATCGAAAAATCTCCCTGCAATGTAGTGGTTGGCACGAATTGCACACTCGCTCTGTTGAGTCGTGACAATTTGGTGGCGGTAGCATCCGACTGGAAGAGGTCAACCCGTGCGCGCAGCTCAGAAGCGTCCCCCAGGAGTCATGGGCACATATCCCATTTCCTGGCGATTTAGCCATCATTTACTCAGTTTTGAGAATGTTCAACCGCGGACATGGTAAAGTGATTGGCAGGGGAACGGGTTTAGGTGAGGGGTAGGTGTGTTGCATTGACACTTGACTGGCCGTCGAAAATATGACTTTGACCAAATAAAATCGTTTCGCTGCATCATTCAATGCGACGACAGTGTTGGCAACGTCTATTTAGCCAAAACTCCCTTCTAAATAGAAACATTGAATGAGGGGTGGTGTTGTCGTGTGGTATACTAACACGACTATGTGAGTGGTAGCCGCAGCGTGGCGTTATGTTGTGATGTTCTAGAACAAAGGGGGGGATACACGAGTACCTTTGACGGCTAAGGGAAGTCAAGACTTACTTGGCCACAAGTGAGTGATCTTTAGAACGACGGAGTTGTAGTTTCCATATCAGCCATCAAGAGTTTTCGCATGTGCTATAGCCGGGAAACCTGAAATGTATGTATATTTTTGTAAGGTTGTCACAGACTAAAGTTGGGTTTAACATTGACAGCTAATATAACCTTGAGCTGGCAGCTGGAATGTGCGTTAGTGTCTGTTTAGCACCGCGGGGAAGTGGAGAAAAAGTGGGTACTGCGTGGAGAGACAACATAATAGAGTTGTGGTGGTCGCATGAGAAGGATAGGAGCGCTGTAGTGAATTACGAAATATAGTCGCACATAGACGTGTAATATATAAATAATATAAATAATATCCCATAACTGAAGTCAACCCCCATCTTCGTGGCTATTGAATATGGTAAGGGGGAAAGCCAACAGGCAAGGTTAATACAGAACAGCCGGAGAGCCAGGGGTCTTTAATTGCCCAAAAGTCATCACTCTCACGTGTCTTTCCTTTCACACCCTTCAGCGCGTGACGCGCCGGAAAGACGGGAAATCAGATGCAAATTACCCAGTCTATCCTTCTATTTACCATACTGACCAGGTCCAGTCAGATATTGACTTTAATCTATCACTATGCTTTATACGCTTAATACTCCCCCCAACAGCCATGGGTCATAGTCACGTGAGCTCCCATTCTCACATCCATCAGCTCACCAACCTCTCACCGGTGCGCAAGTTCACAGGTCTGAGTTATACAGCCGCAGCACTAAAAATATAAGTCCATTCCACGTGCGGCCGCCGCCCTCAGTGACGGCCAACAAGACCAGCCCAGGCCCATATCATACAAGCACACACGTAGGTACCC
>JPJV01002263.1:0-12007 GCA_000750745.1 Pseudogymnoascus sp. VKM F-4281 (FW-2241)
GAAGGGGGGGAAGGCTGGGCGGGACGGGCCAAGATCTAGATGCGGGAGGGATATGAAGGCTGAGGAGGACACGTTTTGACGGCGAGAGGGCTGGGCATGGAAATTGCCAAGATGTAGGGCGGTGAGGGAAGGCCAAGTTGGATGGTGTAACAAGGTGAGGAAGGTGCGATCCAAGTTCCAAGACCCAAGTTGATAGGGAAGGAGCGGCCAAGTTCCAAGATCCGATAGGTGAGGAAGGAGCAACCAGCGTCCAAGGCCCAAGATGACGGGGAAGGAGCCAACTTCCAAGAATATGAGGAAAGAACAGCTAAGCTCTGGAACCAAAGACGGTGAAGAAGGAGCGGCCAAGGTCTAAGACCCAAAACGGTAGGGAAGGAGCGAACAACTTCCAAGAATCAAGACGGCGAGGGAGGAAGGTCCAAGATTCGAGCTGGTAAGGAAAGAGCAGCCAAGCTCTAAAGTTTAAGACGGTGAGGAAGGAATGGCCAACTCCTAAGACCCAATATGATAGGGAAGGAGCGGCTAACTTCCAAGATCCAAGACGGTGAGGTAGGAGCGACGGGCCAGCCTTGCTGATCAGTTGCGATATTACTAAAAGAGCACTGAGTTAAGTGACCGAATCATATCGGCAAGTGCAAGTAATATACAACGCATCGTATTATCCTCTTATCATGATGCATCTACTCATATCTAACGCCGCCAGCAAAAAGAACCCCCCCCTCCCCCCAAAGTCTAACCCCTAGCTATGCCGAAAGCTGAAACATAACAAATACCCCCTCCCAAGTAGCAAGATAAAAAAACGCCGCCGATGAACCGTCATCCCGTCGTCCTTCATAATATACTCGTAATCTACCATACCCCCAACGGGATGAGCAAAATAAAAAAGGGAAGTTGGCCAGCCCGCCAATCCCCCCCCATCCACCACAGAAACGCCGCAACCGCAATCCTCACGAAACAGCCATCTCCTCATCATCATCATCCTCCCCACTCTGCATCTGCGTCGCGCTACTCCCCGCACTATACTTCCTCGGAGTCGCCCCCCCAACCCCAAACCTGCCTCCGCCCAGCCCACCAACAACCTCGAGCTCCTCGCCCCCGACAACGCGGCCTTCCATATCGATCTCCTGGCTCAGATCCACGAGGGCCATGCGCGGCAGCTTCAAGAAGCCCTGCGTGCGTACCACACGGCCCCAGTGTAGGAGACAGTAGTTCGCGGCGCGCTTGCGTAGCCACTCTTCGTTCGCGAGGCCGGCGCTGTGCCATGTGATGCAGGCGTGCTCGACGTCCATTTCCTTGAGAAGACGGTTGACGCAGAGGAGGCGCAGGTGCGGGATGTTGTAGATGTTGGAGAGGACGAGGAGGCCCGCGACGTCGTTGAGCTCAGGGACGTCATCCATGTGGATGCTGTCGGTGTAGAGGTAGTAGAGGAATGCCTTGACGACTGGGTAGGGTTCTGGGATGTGCATTTTCTTGGTGTGGAACTCGGCCATCTGGGCGTTGTAGAGGCGGGCGAAATGGGGCCAGCGCGCTTGGAGGATGAGTTTGTGGACGTGGATGGGTGGGGACGTTGAGGCGTCGGGGGCGAGCCAGTTCTGTACGAGGACAGATCCTGATGGAGACCCAGTGGAGGACATGGCTGCATCGTCGTCCCAGTCGTCGTCTTCGCGCGCGGCAGTGACTATAAAGTCTGTACCGCTCCCACCCTCAGGGGGTACGTTGAACAGGCTCGCCAGGTCGGCTCCGAGACCGCGGGAAGGCTGGGGCGTGCTTCGGCCGGAGTGTCCTGAAAGTGATGTAAACGGAGTCCTGACATCGGCTCGGTTCTCTTTGGCGAGGTCGTTCCCAAGGAGTCCGTATTTACGGAGGTCGATTTCCATAATGTCACTCAGGTATTCTTCGAAACCGTTTGGGCCAAGGTCAGTAGCAGCTGGGTCGGTCGGGCAGCCCAAGAGCCATGCTTTCGTTCCGTCTTCGTTCATAGTACAATAATGCCAGCGGTAACCAGTCCTAAAGATTTCGCGGCCTTCAGCAAGTTTCTGCCAGCGCAGCGTATCCAGGTCCAGGGATGACAGCGAGCAGTCTGCAGGGGTGATAGTAACGGCTGGTGTGACGAAATCAAGGAGATTTCCTGAAGTAAACACGTGAAAGTGCATGCCGGACCCTTGAGCCGGTATATTCGGCCCCGAAACAAACTTTAGGGACGAAACCGCGCCGGGAGCTGTTGGCGGCGACGAGTTCACTTGGAACGAAGCCGGGTTAACCTGTGCGCTGCTCGAATTTGCCGCATAGCCCGAGCTTCCAACAGGTACTGGGCTCGACGCTGCACTCTGGCGAGTAGACCCTTGGCGGGAAACTCTGCGGTCCCAGCTGTCGTAGGACGGAGAAGAGTCAAACGCGGGAGTGCCTTTAAGGTCTAACCAATAAATGTCTCCCACCTTTTCGGCGTCCTCGCTGAGACCTCCGAACACCCACATCCTGTCACCCCAGATAAATGCCTGGTGATCAAAGCGGCCAACAAAGCGCCATGCTCGGGACCATACGAATGTTTTAAGGTCGAGATAGCATATATCGTCCAAAACATAGTTATTGTGTCCAGTGATGCCGCCAATTATGAAAAGTTTGTCTTCGTGAAGCACAGAAGCGTGTCTGGCTCTTCCTTTTGGGATAGGTCCGGTCACAGCAGGCTGTGTCCAGTGCGCAGTCTTCAGATCGAATATAATAAGGTCGGAGAGGTAAGTTCGGTGCTCATTCTCACCGCCGAAAATGAGGAGTTTGTCCCCTTGGTAGAGAGTGGCAGTATGCCCTGTTCATCATTAGAGCGAGTTTGCATTTTGTGTACACGAGGAGTAAATACCCATTCTAACACCAGGAATGTCGCCATAATTGTCAACTGCGATTGAATATCAGTATCATATATCACATTATTTTTTCATGATCCGAGACACCCTGGTGGATACATGAAATGTCTTCCAGGATACTCGAGTACAGTGGGGATCACGTACCTAAGCTCCATTGATGGCTGACCATGTCCAGTTTCAAGACATGGTTATAGACCTCGTCCGTATAGGCATCGAATCCACCAAATGCGTATATGTTATTCCCACCACAGTAGGTCACCGTCGCATTCACCAAGCAGGCAGGCCTCTGGCCTAAAGTCCGAACAACCTTTGGTCGGTAATTGTCTTTTCCGGACGGTTTGACTGGAGAATTGGGCATGAGGAAAGTATTGGTCGAGGAAGCAGCTGAGCCTGGAGTGAGACCAGGAGCTGCATGGCTGGCGGCACCTGCGTAGATCGCCGAGCCAAATATGCCCGCATTGCTGCCGGCGGGGGTGGAAGGCTGAGCCATATTCCCAATCCTCTAGAATCCCATCGACGTCGCGAGTAACTGTTTCAATGCAGTGGCTATAGTGAGAGCCAGACGAGGCGGTTGTGAGGTGAGTGAAGAAAGGGCAACGAGAGAAAATGCAGTGGTAATGGGTCAAAGAACGCTCCTGAATGCGGAATGAATTTCTATGGCCTTATCGGAAATTGTGGCGCGATCAGCGATGGGGCGCTACGCACGTGATTTGCGATAGTGGGTGTTGACTAATCACACACACGTGAATTTTTGTTCACGTGATTTTGAACCCTGCTACCTGCCTTGGACGGAAGTTGGTGGGGTCCAAGCTTCTTGTCGCAAGCGAATGACGTTGCCTTGCAAGTTGCCAAGTTGGAGTTGACTTTCCAAAGAACACACGACAACTTTCAAATATTCTTTCAACCGCAACAGCTGCAAAGTACAAAGGTAATTGCTGTGTATGAAGCTCTGCATTACTGTCACTAACTGATCTTTTTCAGTAGTAAGCCTCTCCCTTGACGAATAACTACTACGCGACCCGTTGCGATACTCTCATTACAGCATTGACTCTATAACCTCCAGAAGAGAAACGCATACAATATTGTCAAGCTTGAACGACTTCCAAGATGACGCTCTACTACAGTCTCGTGGGTTTTGACACGTCCTAGGCCCGTAATCCTCCTTTCTAATGAATCCGCAGGTCTTCATGCTACTCGTAGCGGAGATGGGGCTCTTCGTCCTCCTCATCGTGCCCCTCCCGTTCAACTGGAGACTCAAGGTAAGATACCACCATGATTTTCCAGTATTGCCAGCTGCTAACCAAGAAACAGCTATACACTTTCATTTCCGGTCCGTGTGCCCCAGATTCCCAAAAACTCCCAAGGCCAGAACTGACATCCACGAAGAAAGTCCCGTTATAGCCAAAGTACAATACGGTCTGAAGATAACGTTTATCTTCATCCTTATCCTGTTCCTGGACAGCGTATGTCCCCGAAAGCATTAATGCCGCAAAGAAAAACTCGGTATTGACTATCCTAGGTAAACCGTGTGTATCGAGTCCAAGTTGAACTCGCCCTGGCAACTGAGCAATCGCAATCTGGGTATGTGTCCTCATATCCATATTACTGGTATAGTACTAACCACACTCAGTAGAGCTGTCCTTGGACATGAGCGCATGGAAGTTCAGGCCCGCAAGTTCTATTCCCAGCGCAACATGTACCTCTGTGGCTTCACGCTCTTCCTGTCTCTGATTCTCAACCGCACATACCTGATGGTAAACCCACCTTTGCACCAAAACTTACAATGCCTATCTAACACACCTGCAGATCATGGAGACCCTGAGACTCGAGACCAAGCTTAAGCAATACCAAGGTGACGCAAAGGCTAGCGGCAAGGATGCCCAGAAGCTCGAGGAGGCCGGCGGTATCAACGAGATCGGAAACCTGAAGAAGAAGCTTGCACAGAAGGATCAGGACCTCGAGAACCTGAAGAAGCAGTGTGCCGGCCTAACTCGGGAGTACAACGAGCTCAGCGACAAGTACGCTTCTACACAGTCTACCGAAACCCTACCAAAGAAAGATAGGTAGATGGTAAATGCATGTGCAAACCAAAAAAAACCTAGGCCCGGGTGCGGCCGAAAGTATGGTGCTGAGGGAAGGGATGGTCGTGGGTACATGAAAGGGGTAGAAGGCACGGCGAGAGAGAGGCTTATGAATTAAACATAAATTGGAGTAGGGATATAAGCCGGAGACGAGTAGAGAAAAGGACAAGTCTTTTGTTTCTCTTGTCAGCAATGCTTGTGGGTACATGTATACGAAAAGATATTTTGGGGTTTAGCGGTCACAATGCATTGACATTTGGAAATATTCTTGCTTAATTGATTTGCAATAGGTGCTGACTGCTATCCCACTTTGATTTTGAATTTTGGAATGCTGATTCATGCCCACTTCCGCCATCAAAGCCATGCGTTGCAATGAAATCTATTATCCTCCGCGCAATTAGCCCTTGACGTATTGATGTTTTTGACATGATAAAAGGATGCTGTGGTATTACAGTTCGCGTGCGATAACAACGTAATCTTGAACGGGGAGGTGGTGACGAAAGACACACCCTGGATTCGATTGAGATATGCCATGGCACACCGGTTAGAGTTCCAACGTATGCGCGAGATATAAAACTGCATAGTGGAGTACTTGATGTCCCCCATTGGACCCTGCAAGTTTAGGCCTTGCAATTGTATGCCCTTCCGGGAACATAGGTGCTATCTACAGCCGCGCGCCGTCTCCTCGTCTTCAAAAATGAAATGGGTTCATCTTCGTCTTCATCGCCGTCTACGAGCTCGACAGGTGCGTTTCGCATTCCTTCCTCGTTATTTGCAACGGATGCTTTACTCTTAGTCACTGGTTGTGATTTGGCTACTTCGGTTATGGCCTTCTCCTGATTTTCAATTGGCGCAGGCTTGTCAGGGGATGATGCCTAATCTCTAAAGTTAGTTCCACAAGACAATAGCAAGGAGTTGATTGGTTCTATGCATACCATTTCCTCATCGTACTTTTGCCTAGCCAGATTCTGAATCTCACGTCCATTCAGCCTATTGAAGTCTTTATACTGCTTTTTTGCGAGATCCCAAACTTCCTCGAATGTAAGTTCCTCGAACGACACAGAAGTATGGGGCAAGAGCCCGGCGTCTGCATCTGGCATTCCCTTGGGCAGCTCCTTTCTGGCTAACTGTTCAATCTCATCTCCATTTAGATCATCGAAGAGTTTATACTTCTTTCTTGCAAGGTCCCGAACTTCAGCGAATTTGAGCTTCTCAAATGCCCTTGGAGTGAGGACCGAGCGAGATAAACTTGGCGACTCAGCGCTGTTCGGAGATGTTTGGAGATGCATGTCACCATGCCCAACCTGTGCCGTCACCTTTGTTTTGGATTGGGCTAGGGTGGTGGCACCTGACAAGTTTGCAGATGATAGTTCAGCGAGCTGCTGGAAAGGTTGTAGTCCTTGCGCTCGTTGTCCTTCTTGGGGGTCTTGCCTCGAGTTGGGAACAGGGGTGAGCGACAGTGATGATAATAAGGCCTCCTGGGGAACCTGCACAGGCTCAGGAGATTTCTGAATCAACAGAAGCTTCTGGAGATCAGCTACACATGCCTCATTAGCCTAGGCGAAAATGGTAGATTTATAGAATTAATGGTACCTCTTGATCGGTATTTGAACTGAAATATAGCAATGGGGTGGTTCCACACATTGTTATAAGAATAATTTGCCTCCCGAAGGGTCGGGGGATTGAGGATTGTGTCAGTGTATCTGTTGTGAGCAATTAGCATTTGATGCCTCGGACGAGACTAGTATAACCCACGCCATGCCTAGAGACAAACTTTTTCTTGCAGCAACTTTCTCCGTTACCATAGCCATGGCTGGAGTGATATCTGTAATAGAATCAGAAAATATTTATAGAGCTTTATTTATAATTTCAATCTTATAAGACGTAGATTTTCCGGGGGATATCTTTATACTTACGGTTCGATTGCTTTGGCCTTTCCACCCACTGTAAAGCCCCATCATTATCTGGCTTTCCCGGTATGAGCCGGATCTGGAACATTCCCATACTTCCCATCTTTAATCTCTCCGTTTTGGAGAGACCATGGCTCTCGCCATCGCCTGCAAGTATTTTCAACTTATCAAACTTGAAGGACCTAAATACTGTGCTGCGTTCATCAGAGTGAATATATCCTTCCGACGTACCCATCAACCATTTTTTATCTTCGGTCCAATTGAAAGTGTAGCTTGCCCAGTTTTGGATACCAGCACTAGGATCCTCGAACCCAAGCATAACCCCATGGGGGTTATGCATATGGCCTATGTTGATACTGAACCTCAGAGTGAAGGGTCCACCATCTGGAGGGACCTCGATATAGTTGGAAACCACAACGGAAGGAGTCGACTGCAGCCCTTCAACAACATCTGGCTCTGTATCGGTGTATTCGGGGAGTTGTCCCTGTGCATTATGAACGGTGACAGCAATACCCGGAATAGAAGCGATGACTGCCATCTTGTATCTGTTGAAGTCGACAATGAATAGATGGTTGGTATCCAAAGAAGAATGAAGTGAAGTGGTATCCGGACAAGGGTATAATGAAGTGAGATCCGTGTAGTGGACTTAGCCCGCTGTTCTAGTTAGGGCATCTACCAGTATATGAATTTGAAGTAGACTGACATTGTAAGGGCTCCGTGCAATATGCTTTGCACCTTTGGTTCCCAATTTGTTTGTGTTTGATTGAGCCCGGTCACAGGCTTGACTAGGGTGGATAATGCTAGTGCGTCGAGGGAGTTAGAGGTAGATAGAAGAAGAGAAGAAGTTGCAAAAGTTCAGTGGGTAGATAGAAACAAGTGCGGTGCGTGATTCGAGCTGTTTCGGGTATTCTGGGTGTGCGTGTATGAAGAGTGAAGAGTAAATCGGAGAGTAAGCTCCTTCCGAGAAATAATCAATACTACTTCGGCATAACAAATGCATATGTAGCATTCACTGGTCAAGATCTGCAAATATGCTGTGAGATCAGTTGGTCATCTCACTCGATTATGATGAGCGGAAATAAATAAACGAGCTGTGGTGGTTATATTCCTACTTTTACACTGAAAGAAGGGTGCAGGATAATTACCGAACATGGCCAAATTCTCCACGAGAATATGTTACACTTGTAGTATCTGGCCACTTGCAATCATATAGTAAGTTCACTTCTTGACTATAGAGTACATAGACGTTATATCATGCAATGAAATGAAACGTGAATTCAGGAATAACGAAAGAGAGATGCGGGCCTAAGAAACGGTTCTCATTGAGTTTCCGTAATGAAATTTCACTACAACAAAATGCGACCTTTCACGAAAGGCACCAGTTGGTCTAAAATCCGTTTTGAGCCTCACTATGCTCTTATTTTAAATTATAATACACAACTAAGGCATTACGTTCTTTCATTATATCGTGAATTCAACCCCTCATGGAAGATAAAATGTCCGGGAACGTGAAGTATGAAACAAAGAAATCGCCATTCATTGAACACCCATTTGCTCTTCGTGTATAGGTTCTTGTCAAGAACAAAGCTCTCATATCAGAATTCCTCCCAGATATGAATACGTTCTGTGGATAAACTGCGTACGTAGTCTCGTGATTGGACCCGTGGGCACAATACCTAGAAATAACGCCCTCTATCGATTGCTCCAACTCCTGCCCCAACCAGAGGTATTGATCCCCAAAGTTTTACATCCATCTCCGTCAATCATGTCATGAAGTATTTTCGAACCTCGCGCGTTTCGGGTCTGGACCACCGTCAGGAAGATCGTTACGCCCAGCACCTGCCGATGTCTGGCCAACAGGCTCCACTGGCACCATCGGTGGGCTGCCAGAGTATGCAAAAACAGGATCATCCCATATATCCCTTGGCGCCGTGGCACTCGCTGGCGTCCCTCTATGTCGCGGACTATTCGAAAGAAACATGGGATTGTCTGCAATTCCGAAGCGGTAATAGGGGTGTATAAGGTCATTGCTAAAATCGAGACAGACATTTTGATTCAATGCTGGCTGGACCAGCGTTTCAGACTCCGTCTGTGGCATATTTGATGTGGTGAATCCGCCGGAGTGGTTTAGTGTTTGGGAGGTAAGTGGGCTTCCAGAGCCGAATATGTTGTCCTTGAAACTAAGGAGCCTTGAAAAGGGAGAACTCGGGTTCTGTAGGCCGCCGCTGGAGAGTTGCGGTGCTGTTGCGTATGCGGAGCTGGCATTGCTCTGTCCGTCGACTCCGCCGGTGCTGCCACTCGGCTCTGAGGTTGATGCAGGTTGCAGCAGTGGCTCTGTGGCTGTGAGGATATCACGTATATTCTGTGCCCTCACCTTTTCCCCATCCCTGCCACAGGACACCATATGCTCGAGAAGCTCGAGACAAGTGTGCGTGGATTGTCTTGCTGCAAGCTCAAATTTTGTTGTCCCTGTCGTCCCATGCTTTTCTTTTGCGTCTTTCAGCTCCAACAGGCCATACATCAACATTAGCCCACACTGCCAAACGGTGTATACATGCGCCCCCGGATTAATATCAAATACCAGAAGGTACTGTTTGAAGTGCGAGAGCAGCAGGAGAGTCTGGATATTAACTTCCATACACTTCAATAGAGACGCTTGGCTTTGATCTGTTTGTGGTTTAAACGAGAGAGCAGGCCGATGAATCACAAGTCGTGCATACAAATACACGAGCTGTATGAACACAACTTCTGGCGCACCTTGGCCAAGGTCTGCTAAGGCTTCTTCTGGCGACATCAAGGCCATATCGACGAAGCTGACTTGGAGATGATCTGGGAGTACGTTTGCCCATTGATCCAAAAGGCGATCAAGGAACTTAATCTTCGCAGGTGTCCCTCTGCGATTCGTCGTTGTATAGAGAACTTCCAGGGTTTGAGCCAATATCCGGGCTACTTTGACCAATGCAACAAATGCCATCATGCCGGTCGTTTCCCCGGGTAGTGCTGCCACGTAACCCTCCGCCGAAACAAGATCATCATCAACTTCCGACGGCCCATCTGCATCAATATCCTGGTCACGAAGGGATTTCGGTGATCCAGCTATAGTCGACAGAAAACTACCGGATATTAGAGCAATGACTTGAAATATTACACTATCAGCACATACCTGTCAAGGATATAACAGACCCAGAAGATCCTCTTCCGAATCTCAGTCGTAACCGGATTGAAATCAAACCTCCTAGAGTATCGGTGCAGACCAAGCTCTAGTGATAGCTTGACAATGCTTCCAGTTGTCTGGAGTGCCAGGCTCCTCTTGCCAGTAAAAACATACCACAGAGCCTGAAGTTCCAAGAACTGCACAGTTCGAAGCGTTCCCAGCTTTATAACAGAATCATAATAGCTCATCGCCTTCTCAAAATAAATCGTATCATCGCCACTGCTCCGAACGTGAGGGCCATCATCAGCGCTTCCGCTGGTGAGTTGAATCTGGCGGCTCCCAAGGGCCAGCACCATGTATAATATACCAAATATCTCTGCAGGGACATCTACATCCGGTGCTGTCTGTCGCTTGAAGTACATCAGCTCCAGATTTCTCATGAAAGTTGGTCGATGTAATATGGGAAAGATGTATCTCCAAAACTCGAACCACGCCTCGCAGCACTTAATTGCTGTTTCATAAGGCGGCAATTCCTGAAAAAAGTCTTTTCTTAATTGGGTTGGGTGGATTTTGTACTCGACACTGTGGTCATCTGTTTCCACTTTCAAAAGGTCATGGCCGATTTTCCACTGGACATTGCTTTTGAGAGTCGAAAATCTTTGCTCGGCCATACCAACAAAGAATATCCCCGAGGACGAACCGATATACCTCCCAACGCCACCTCTGTCAGAATTCATTCGCCCAACTTCACGGCATATCGAGTCATCCACGGTGATGGCCCTTGGCTTCGCTCTATTATCTCGCCGGCCAGAGCTGGTCAGGCCTAGAGCACGTGGGGTGTGGTCTGGGACTTTCGGCGACTGCGCATGAGACACCGACCTGCTTCGCATGGCTAACTCCAACTCCTGGATTTTGGATTCCTTTGCAGCATTTTCGGCTCTCATTTTCTGGGCTTCTCCCTCGACGATCCGGAGACGCTCTTCAATAGACTCAGTGTAGCTTCTCGGGTAGCTCTTTCTGGTCAACTTGACCATGGTCAAGCATTCCAGACCGGCCGCCTGGCACCTCCCACAAGTGGGAATAATTCCATCGCAGCGGACCTTTTTCATACGACATCTGTCGCAAGCTTGGATAGCTCTTCCAGACCCAGTGACGGCTGGTCCATCACTGGAGGAGCCTTGGCCGGCCTGGCCGCTTTCTGACACTTCTCTTTGATCATCCATATCCGATCCGCGCTTCTACCGGCGCATATAATAGTCAGGGTTCTAATAACATTATAGCTTAGGTCGGCGCATTATTGACGCTAGTAATCGACTGCTTATAGCATATTCCGCGTGACAATGCTGGCGCCAAGTTCTCGAGCCAATACTATAACCGACGCGTAGGACAACTGCCAATCTGAGGGTAGGAACTGTATACTATTGTGACTTTGTTCTATTCAACCATTGGAGAAATACGTCGGCAGGAAGTCGGCATCGTGATCATGGCGGGATGAAGGCGGGATATGTACGGCCAGACAAACAGTGGATCCTTCGTGCCACATTTGGCCCCACTTATGGCAAGGGTGCTCCAGGGCTGCTGAGTAAGCACGGAAGGAAGGAAGGAACGACGTGAGAACTCATACAACTCCATACAACTTCACATGGCAATGATGAACTACAGTTGTTTTTTTACTCAAAATAATACGGTAGATTTAACTTTGTGGTATTTTCAGCTTCTTTCCACTATGTTATCATCGCTAAAATTGCTCTCCATTCGTCCCCAAGTGCCTCTTTCCTTCCACTTCGCGAGTCTTTCTCTCAAACCCATTAAGAAAAAATGCCATTTACGAGCTGGATCGTCTCAAGAATAGCGGTATTACACACTACAGTCACCAGTAGTTATATGCCATCACATCAACGGCCAGCCTTATGATGGGCAAAACTTTGTGTCCCACATTCCAAGAACCCACCTATTTCTTTTCCTCTTTCCCCTCCTCTTTCCCCTCCTCCTCCTCCTCCTCCT
>JPJV01002265.1:0-12711 GCA_000750745.1 Pseudogymnoascus sp. VKM F-4281 (FW-2241)
ATGGGGTTCATGGGAATGGGGGATGTCATGACCTCAGCCACGAGGACATACGTCTGGAATGCTCCTTGAGCGTTGCCGGATTTGAGTCCCGATGCGGCGGCGACGATGCGGTCGCCGGGTTTAAAGCGGGTGATTGAGGAGCCGACCTCGACGACTTCACCGGCGACGTCGTAGCCGAGGATAGTGGGGTACTGAACCCAGGAGAAGAGGTCTGACCCCTTTTGTTGGATGGACCAGTCGACTAGATTGATTCCTAGGGCATGATTGCGGACAACGAGTTGTGTCGGGGAGGGAGAAGTATAAGGCGCGGGGCCGACAGTGAGTGACATGGATTTTTCGGCGGTAAGCCAGGCTGCTGTGTTGGTTGGGGACATGGTGGTAGACGAGAGAATAATGGAATTCTGAGGCAGATAGTATTAAGCTTTATACTCTCTAAGCTTGTTTTGCAGTCAGGGCAGGAGCTCTGTGAGTTATTTACGAGGTCTCAGGTGAGTACGGTCGAGAACGGGTTTAACAGATCCTACCGGATTTTAGCAGATTATCTCCACGACACATACATGTTTGTAATTTCTGGACGAAGGCATGTCGTGGGAAGAATGAAATGCCAGTTATCGTAACTTACTCCATGTAGAGTATGTAGAGGATACAGATCGGCGTGCTGTACCCAATTCAATCTTGGCAACTTCCATGGGGTCGGCATTGATGACGCAAGTTGTGTCACGGTGATAACTTCACGCTCTGCGATCTGCAACTGAAATCGTATATACATACAGTATAAGCACGGTAGGTAGAAAATAATATACAGGAGTCTCAAATCAGCATATTTTAATGATCTATTTTCAGCGAGAAATCGACATGCGGTACGCCCTGGTGAATTGCGCTCGTCGAGATGATATCGATATCTGCTTATGTTAGCCAAAACTCTGCAGTCAAAGCATAGCAAGTTCATCTTACCATTGCATACATACTCCCTCACATTATCCCTTGTAAGTCCCCCACTGCACTCTAGCAGAAAACTCTTCTTCCCTTCGGACCTTCCGCGTATCGACTTTGCTGCAACCTTCAAACCTTCACCCGCAAAGTTATCCAGCATCACCACATCAGCGCCTGCCTCAATCGCCTCATCTGCGCCCTCCTCGCTATCAACCTCCACCTCGATCTTAAGTGCGAACCCGCCCACCTTCCGCGCTGCCTTTACCGCCTCCGTTATACTCCCCCGTGCCCAAATATGGTTATCCTTCAGCATAATCATGCTCGACAGATCATGTCTATGCGCATCCGCCCCACCAACAAGCATACCATACTTCTCCACCACTCGGAAGCCTGGCGTCGTCTTGCGCGTCCCAGCAAGGACCCCAGTATACCCTGCTCCACGCACGAGCTCCACCATCTCGTTACTAGCCGTCGCAACGCCCGAGCACCTCGCCAGCGCATTCAGTGCCACGCGCTCGCCTAGCAGGAGCTGCCTCGTCGGCCCCGATACGGTGGCGACGCGGATGGGGTTCCCGGGCGTAGGCGCGACAGTGGCGCCCTCGGACAGGTGCCAGACCACGGTGCAGCCGCATTGGGCGAAGACTTCGTTAAAGAAGGGGACGCCTGCAAGGATGCCGTTTGATTTGGCAAAAAGTGTGGCGGTGCGGGGGGAGGAGCCGACGACGTAGCCGGCGGGGTCGAGGGAGGGGCAGTCTTCGGCGAGCCAGGAGGTGATGAGGGATTTGTAGGAGGAGGGGAGGAGGTCGGCGAGGTCGGGGGAGAACATGATGGTTGATCTGACCGTCGTGGTCGTCGTAATGAGTAGATGGGCTGTGGATTGGCTATCGGTATGTGTCGTTGTTCTGGTTGTAGTCGAAGTAGATGTAGATGCTGTGATGTTGTTTGGCGCGGTTCTCGGCGGGGTCGGGTGCAGGAAGTGGGGTCATTCTGCCAAAGCCGTTGGCGGGGTCTAGCGTGGTTCCGCCGACGATCTTCTGATGACATTTCAACATGTTAACACTTTACCTCTTCTATACCGGAGCTGGCTCTCAAGGGCTATATCATATGGTTTAGTTTTCATGACCTCTTAATTTGTAATACGATGTTCATGTCGCAAAAGGCTGAGAAATGGACTGCCCGTTCTCATATATGCGCCGTGACTAGGGGATGCTGAAACTACGAAAACTCAAAAGTCGTTCATCTCATGAAAATATCCATTAAATCGCCCATATGTGCAGACTACGCATAAGTGCACGCTATATACACCCTGGGTCCAGAAAAACAGTGCTTGTCGGAAATAAACCCTCCCAGCGCAATACGTAACATTCCAACGCGAAAAACAATCCCATATTCCCAATCGGACACCAAACCCGGCGGGCCGCTTCTACGATATACGTGTGGCTCCGCAAAAACGGGGGGCCGTTTTAACGTTCTGCTCAGCTCATCTCGAAAAGATGAGCGGGAGTCCGCTTATAAATTATATGATCCAAGAAGGAGCACAAAGTGAAGGAGACTACAACGCATGACTATGCGTCTTTGTCTCGACGTCTCTATACGCCTCACCCTTGTCGGTCACCATCTCCGCGTCAGGTGTCGTGGCGTCGAGGCTGCCCTCGCCCTTCCCCGCGGAGCCGTCGCTGCTGCGCACAGCAGTCATCTCCACCACCTCATCGTCCGGGCGCCAGAAATCGCGTTTGCCGTGCGCTGCGCGCACGACCCACGGAGGCAGCACGCCTCCAACGAGCTTGTACGTCCAGGGCTCCTTGTGCATCTTTCCGGGTGGGACCCATCGGCCACCCGAGGCCTTCTCGATGATCCAGACGGATGTGTTGATAATGAGGTACGTGATGATGCCGCCGATGAGACCATAGGCGATGGAGTAGGTGAAGGGCATGACTGCGAGGGTGACGAAAGCGGGGATGGCGTCGCCGGGGTAGCGCCAGTTGATCGCAGCAGCAGCCTTGCACATCATGGAGCCGACGATGACGAGAGTGCACCCCGTAGCCCAGGGAGGAATGGACGCGAATATTGGAGCGAAGAATATGGAGATGAAGAAGCATAGACCTGAGACAACGGCGGTGATACCAGTTTTACCGCCCTCGGAAATGCCAGCACCCGATTCGATGAAGGCGGTTACGGGGGAGAGACCAAAGAGGGAGCCGATTGTAATGCCGAAGGCTGAGTGGGTTAGTATGTTTTTTTCTATAGAAGTGGAGTTGGGGGGCTTACCGTCGACCATGTAAGCTACTGCAGAGCCTTCAAAATCCTGGGTGACGGGATCAATCGCGCCGGCAAGATGAGCCATGGAGTAGAGTGTTCCAGTACAGTCCATAATATCGACATAGAGGAAAGTGATGAATGCAAGGCCAAACTGCCCGCTAGCGCCCTTCAGGTTCCAGTTCAGGACATTGAGCGTCTTCTGGATGGGATGGAAGGTGACCACTTGCTTGAAGAAGTCGAACATCTCATCTCCCGCAGGCGTGTGAGGGAAGTACGTGACAGCCGAGTTACGTGGCCAGGAGGTGATCGCGACAAGAGCGATGCCAGCAATAATAGCTCCCTTGACTCTATACATGAGTAGGAGTGCAGTAAGCATGCCGCCGCAGAAAATCCCAATCCACATTGTAGGAGAGCGCATCTTTGTCGAGTTCGGGCATATGCCATCGACCATTGCGGACGCAACGCAGCCAGCAAGTTCGACTGGGGTGTCCTTGGCGCCAGTGATGAGGCCGATTCCCGCGCTGTAGCCCAAGCCGATAATAGCTGTATAGATTAGCATCCGCTGTCTCGGTCTCAGAGACTGAGAAACTTACTCAAATAAAGGCCAATGCCGACAGACGAGGCCAGCTTGATGGAGCTTGGAATCGATCTCGCGAGCCACTGGCGCAGTCCCAGCAGAGAGAGCCCCACAAACACCAGTCCCTCAACGAAAACTGCAGTAAGCGCGAGGTTATATGATACAGGACCTGATCCGTGGAAGCCAACGACAGTGTATGTGAAGTAGGCGTTCAAGCCCATCCCGGGCGCCAGAGCAATCGGCATGTTTGCGCAGAGTCCCATCATGACCGAGGTGAGGGCGGCGATGGCAGCGGTGCCAGTGACGAAGTCGCGGTTAATAATCGCAAGACAGCTCTGGTAGCCCGGGTCGTCATCGCAACTCGTCATGCCCGCGGGGCACTCGCAAGGACCGCCGCTGTCGGTGAGAATGCCGGAATTGACCTAGACGCCGTCAGTTGTCGCTCAGAAGTTTGGCTGTAGAGTGGCATACCGAGATGATGTAGGCCATGGCGAAGAAGGTGGCCATGCCAGCTCTGACCTCCGTCAGGAAGCGCGAATCCTTCCTCTCATAGCGCTGTGCAGCGTTAGATTCTGGCGGCGCTGGCGCAGACAACAGGTACTCA
The DNA here is from genome assembly GCA_000750745.1 of Pseudogymnoascus sp. VKM F-4281 (FW-2241). Taxonomy (NCBI): domain Eukaryota; kingdom Fungi; phylum Ascomycota; class Leotiomycetes; order Thelebolales; family Thelebolaceae; genus Pseudogymnoascus; species Pseudogymnoascus sp. VKM F-4281 (FW-2241). Next base: position 4,374 of record JPJV01002265.1, read on the forward strand.
CATGTCCGGAACCCTCGAGACGGAAGCGGCGACCGACGAAGCTATTCGCAACGCGATCATTGATGATCTTCGCGTAGTCCTTCATGTTGGAAGTGATGCGTCAGAGAAGCTGTCCGGCGCAAACTCTGAAGTGCAAGAGCAAGACCCCAGTGCCTAGGCAAGGGAAGTTGGCTGTTTATGTAGAAAGTCAGCGTCTGAGAGCCGGCACTCAACGGACGCGACTATGAATATTCGGCGCGTGTGAGAAGAGAGAAGCAAGAGCGGTTCATGTGGCCATGAGTAGAGAGACTTAAGAAGTTCCTCGCGACGGTTCCGGCCGAGATGCCTTATCACGATCTTATGCAGGCCATGAAATTGGATTGGAAATAACTTACCACGAGGGGACCTGCAAAGGTTATGCACGAAAAAGCTTTTAGTTTTCTTCTGACATGAGATAAGACTAATCCTGAAGTGGTATTTAGTTTGAATTAAATGGCAAAGCTAGTAGAGCTAGTGGTTTAGTATGGACTTCTTCCGGTGGAGTTCGGTGAGGATCCGGCCAACTAAGAGTGCTAGGGTCAAATAGGGTCAGCTAGGGTGCTAAGTGCGGGGAGGCGGCACGCGAGAACCACAAGCCAATTGATATCAGACCTCGCTCTGAGGCCAGTTTTGAAAGCGGCAAGGAGATAGTCCGATAGTAGTAAGAAGGCGGAAAGTACGCGTTTCGAGTGGGGAGTGGAGATGAGGAATGATAAGGGAGATGAGCGGGATTAGGAGAAGAGAAGATTGGGAATAGATCAAGATATAAGAGTAGGAAGTACGAGAAAACACATTATGGGTTTAGTTTGTACCTAGATAGGTGAGTAAACGGTTAGTAACGAAGAGCGGCAACGTGGGGGGTGATGATTCATGCGAATGTGCGTACAAACTTGTCCCTGCGAAGACAACCCCATAACCATTCAGACCAATGACTACTACACTGCCGAGATTTTTCATGCCGGACACTGTTCTATACATAGTAAGTACAGTGCTTACTCACGCGACAGCTGCTTTCGAGTTGTCGTTGGCCGGCAACTCCGAAATAACATAATCAATGATTAAACAGCGGCGGATTAAAGCAATTAAAAGTGCCAAAAAAAATCAATAAGCCGGCCCGTCCAGGTCTAAACCTCGGCTCGTACCTCCAACACAACCCCCTGCCACCGACCGCCACCGACCGCCACCCCACATATCGGCGAATCGGCGCTCCGCCCTTATCTCCCCCGACGCCGCCTTATCATGTCGCTACCGTGGCCACCCCTATCACAACCACGCCCGCTACCACACTCATTGGCACCGTCCAGCCTCTTTCACTTCCCCGCATTTAGGACCTCTCCGCAGGAACCTGCATAGGAGCGATGATGATACTATGGACTGGCGGGATGTGGCGAGCGCCGGACTGCGTGGTTGTCAGTGCGATACTGTCCCATGCTCCTTGTACAAAGTGTCTGTGTTGCGCACCAATGGGGTGGTTGATGGCTCGTGGTGATACAGCCACGCGCTGTGTGACTCGAGAGTATCAAATGAGCTCAGATTCGCTGAGCGTATTTGTATATTTGCCAGAAAGGCGCTATGGGGTTGTTGTACGTTGAAGAGCTGTCACGGGTGAGTTGTACAGAAGTTCGCTCGTCCCAAGGCCACCCCTGCTTGTTCACGGGGGAAGCAGAGGCGGTGGTGGTACGGTGTACAAAGGGGCTTTTATTTCACAGGTGTTGGTGCTCGGTGCTTGGTCACCAGATTTTGTGCCTTCTCTCCTTTTGATGCTTGAAGATACGGCTGTCCTCTTTTGGCGCTGTGGAATTGGTGTCCCTTGCTTTGTGGCCTGAGCAGCTGAGTGAACAGCTGAAGGTGTCGGCTAGCTGCAATGGAAGGTAGGAACGAGGAACGAGGAACCCCGGGAAGGCGCGAACAAGGAGCCGGGGGAAAGTGCCAACAGAGGAGTTTGGGGAGGCGCGAACATGGATCAATATTGAAGAAGGTGCGAACGGGAAGCTTAGGGAAGGCGCGAACATGAATAAATATTGAGGAAGGTGCGAACGGGGAGCGATTTGCAACTGAGATGCGGACGGAAAGCGATTAGGGGTCCGCCCCCAGAGTGATGAGGACGAAGAGGTGTGGGGATATGAGAGTTACTAATTATGACGAGAACAAAATAGATGTCTAGGTATATAAGATTGTCCATTCATCACTCCTCAATCTCCAAATACCGCACCTCATATCAACTATTCAACTATTTCCTGTCCCGCTATTGCGATTCAGTCCCGCCACTGCGCCCCATCTCCCGTCAGTCCCGATGGCTCAAGTCTAGGTCGGCTCCCCACCTCCGCATCCGCATCTGTTCCACAAATAGTAGCATCAACATCTCCCTCATCATCATGATACTCTCCCTCCACCCTCGCACCCTCGCCAATCAACAGCCTCTCGCTTTCCCGGCCTCTTCGAGAATCCTCGAGGTCATCGGGCTCCGCGCCGCCCAGGAAACGCATCCATGCGGGTCGATTCCATGTGGTGCTCCTCATTTGCATGCTTAGCACAGCCATCTGAACCCATTAGCAAGCTGTTACACAGCTACTGCAAGCGGAAGCTTCCACAGTCGAGATCTCTCCGACGACCCCTCCAAAATAATAACGCACCTTAACCACAAAGACTGCTACCGCAACTCCAACTAACACCCCCGCTATCCTCCTCTCCTCCTCCCCCCAAGCCCTTCCACACGCAACTTCCCTCCCTAACACCTTCGTACACTGGTCCGCGCCAAATCATTGCCCATGCGGAAACGGCCACGCACGGTCCACCACGCTATTGAACCCACAGCATGTCCATCGATCCTGGATTCTCCTTATCGCATCCGCGTCCTTAGCACGGTATAGCGCCGCCCAGCGCGCTTCAAGGCCGCAACTTGCTGGTAGGTATGTGAGTGCCCATGTCGCAAGGGCAGTTTCGAGAGTGGTGAGGAGGGTGAGGAGAGTGGTGAAGGTGGGGAGGTTCGAGGGGCGGAGAAGGCGGGTGAGGTAGGTCGTGGTGAGGGTGGTGAGGAGAGGGAGGAGAGTGATGAGTAGAGACAGAGTGAGGGGGATAGGAAGGGACAGGAGGCGGATTTGAGTGTAGGCATAGCTGGTGGTGTTAGCGTTTGTGAGAGGGGCATGACAGGGGATAGGGGAGGACATGCCCAGCGAGTGCTGTTAGGAAGAGGATAAGCTATAGTGATAATGACCGTTACCTGGTTGCTCTAGGCTATGGCATGGAACTAAAAGACTTACAGCGGTAACTGCTACTGCTGCAATTTGAAAGAGTGCCATGGTAGAGGTATGTTTTTCGTCACACCGGCTAAGGGTTTGGCAACGTAGAAGGTATAAATATGTTGGGTTGTGACGATAAACTATATCAAAAGTGCCTCTAGCTTCGTAGACGCGCTTTTGGCTTTGACCGTCAAAGAGAGATGAAATTCACTTTCTCACAACGATGGGGGGGAGGTGGGGATGAGGCGGTATGCATGTTGGCAAGGCTGCGTGCCAAGACATGTTGCTGGGATCAGATTCAGGCCCTTTGTCGACGATCAGGTCTCAGCGTGATTTACGGCTGCTAGAAACAATACCCTCGAACAATACCCTCGACCCGAGGGTTTTGTTCCTAGCCGCCTTAATCGAGGTGATAAAACGTCTGCGAGGCTGAGCGCCAAGATATAGGTGGGTGCCTGGTATGCGTACTACTTAACGTGGCCCACCACCTATTTCCTCGTTAAGGTCGCTAGACTGCCCATTTTAGAACTATAGTAATCGCATAAGTTATACAAAAGGCTTCAACGGTCGGCCATTCATTTTGCAGTTTATGTGCTTGCATCGTAAATGAGCTATTCCACGACACTTACTCGGTCGTCGTACAGGTAGCGTTGGCTAGCGGCGGCAGGATTGTATATCGGCGGCTAACAGTGGTGACAGGGGCCAACCCTGTTCATCTGTTTCGGGCGCGTGGCATATCGGGCGCGTGGCTCAACAATGGTGTATGCTCAGCATGGAAGTAGATATATCACCGTCGCAATTTTGCAGAAGAAGCATCTACTTACAATTTTCATCTATTTACAAATGTTCTTTTAATGCGCGATTCTGCCTGAACTGACAAGGTCTTTTCTACGTAACGAAACGCCAGTCAGCCTTCGCAATGGAGCCTGTAATGAAACACCAGTCAGCTACGCAATGGAGCCTGTAATTTACGCGGATGACGATGAAGATGTGCAGAAGGCATACTCTACGATTAAAACTCTTGCCCTCTCACCATCCGAGCATAAGTTATTCTCATGCTTCGTGCAAGATGCGGTTGATCCCAAAGCCGCGGCGCTGTATGTTCTTCAGCGAGCATCCCGTGGCGGTAGCGATTCAATACATATGGAAACCGAGCTCTACAGCTTCTTTCAAGACTGGAAAAGGCTTGTGGGACGATGTTCGGCTCTCTCCCTACTCCTCATATGACGTTCCGTTGGGCTAGTCAAGATCTCTTTAGTTATATCACCAACCCAGGTGTCAGCAGCAACGAAGTCGTTGGTTGAAGCACGTGACGGTGGATTGTGTTGTATTACGAGGCGCTCAAGCATGTGGTGGGATGTCTTTGGTTGGGGTCGCATTCGCCCTATGCCTATCCGCGTCGTTCCACCAGAGGTCATCGCAGGACTAGAAACCCCCTCAGGAGTATGTTGCTTTCTGAATAAATACTAAGTGCTTCTCTAATTCGGATTATAGGCCTCGTTGCGTGAGATACTCGCCGTATTTATCACAGAGGATGGACTACAGCAGCTATATAGCTGGCTAAATATTACTTCGGATGATCTAAGGCAGCTTAGGAACACTTGGACACTTGCCGGCGCCGCGGCTGCTAGCTTTAGGACCGGGCGAGTTGAGATCCTTCCCGACTGGATTTCTGGAATTACAGACTAGGGCCTTGAAAATAGCACTTGCAACGTAGGTAACCTTGGCCGGCTGCACATAAATAGTGAACTGACATTCTCAGTACATGTTGAGCTATGGGATGGTCCGTCCCTTCATCGGACTCCTGAATAACAAGGGACAAGTAATTCCCCGCCTTGATGTTGTTCGTATTTCCACAAAGGATCCCCAAGGCTTGCCTCTCCCAAGCGCCTTTCTTTTCAGCATCCATGCCCGTTTCTGCAACTCTCTGCGCTGGTTATATGTCCAACGTGAGATGCAGCGCGGCTGGCCAAGAAACGACTTCTGGGACAGGTGCAGGACGACGTCTCGCAAGATTATCAGCTACACGATACCTACGTTTAGGCATCTATGGCTCTATTTTCCCCGTTGGGCTCGCGAGCTCACGTATCGGTTTCTTCTAAAAGTTGGGAATAAAATGTATGGGAGACCGCTTAACTGGGTGCAACGTGTACGTTTTGGGTTGTACATCAAGCATGGCCCAGGAAAGTTTATCCCACGAGGTGAAGGGCCTGCGTTAAAGCTTGTCGAGCAATATACAGATGTTGCAGCTCCGAGGCTTATAGACCTGCTGACAACTACGAGCAAGACTTACCTTGTGATGACTCGCATACCGGGAATTCCACTAGAGGAGGCTATTCAGCGCTTCTCATATCCGGAGCGGTCCCAACTCGCAGCCGATATACGGCGCTGCGTCTCCCAATTTCGCCAAATCCCAAATCCAAACAGCGCAGCTATCTGTAGCGCTGATGGCGGCCCCGCATTCGATTATCGACTTGGAGATCCAGCAGGGCCGTTCGACAGCGAGGAGGCTTTTAATAAGCATATCATATACCGACCGAGTCTAAGGTCCGCCATACACGACCATCGTCACGAGATATTCTTTTCGCACGCAGATTTTAGCCCGACGAATCTCCTTGTCGAGCGTGGGAGGCTCTCCGGCATCGTCGATTTTGGCTGCGCGGGGTTTTACCCAGAGTCTTGGGAGTATACAAAGGGGGTTTCTGGTCACTTTGGGCGGGATACAGCGTGGCCGGATATCTTGTCGGATGCATTTTCGGGGTTATATGAGAATGAATTAGCGGCGGAAAAGTTGCTGTGGGAGAGTTCGTGTTCGTTTTAATTTACACTTTACCGTACAACTAACAGGGACAAACGATTTTATTGCAAACGGGCTGGCGGCTGGATGAAAGGCGCCACCAACAACCAACCAACATGGTTGTTTCTTCAAGGCGCGTAATGGCTACCATCACCACCACCACTGTGAGCGACAGCAGGTTTCGCAATAATGATAACATACCATGGTGGCTTGTGACTTACATCGATCACATTGCTTATTATAACATCCCATTTATCCCATGAGCGCTTCCCAGCACTTGTTGGCCCAACATCTTGTGGTCGTCTCGGTGTGCTGTGCTACCTCAAGTTGGTTCAGCCTCGCTCGTGACTCCAAATTCCCAACATCGCGACCTACCTGGTCGGCCTCTTTCGTCATCGTGAGAATTATAAGGTCCAAGCATGTGGCGCAGTTAAGGCGGAAATAATTTATTGTCTATGCGATTCATCTCTACATATCATGAAATATATATATATACCCCTCATCACAGACACTCCACCGCGATAGATCGTCTCCTACTTTCCTACGTACATTCTCACTTTCTCTCACAATACTCCCACTAACCTCACAATAAGCAACTACACCATGAACGGACACTACTCCGATGGTGGGCTCTACATCGTGCTCTCCTCCCTCGGCGGCGGACACTATCACCATGCCCTCTACATCCACGTCTCCCACCCCTACGGCATGCTCTACCACCTCAACCCCGCGACCGCCACCTCCCCCACAACCCTCTCCGACCTCCTTACCGAAGACATTCCCACCTGCCGCACCATTATCGCTGCCCTCCTTATTGACCCCGACGTCCGCGACCACAACCTCGCGCTCGCACACAGCATCCTGGTCGACACCCCCCTCCCCCCCGTCTCCATTCCTACGAGCACTCCCGCCGATATTGCCAGTGCGAGTAGCTCTTGGGTTATCTCAGCGCTCACCTGCCTCGGCTCAGAGGTGTTTAGAATCGACCAACCTGTTGCGCCGTTGATGGAGGAGGCGGCGCTGCTAGCTGCCTTCGCCGCTGCGAATGGATCGAGGGAGTTGAGATTGTCGCGGGCTCTACAGGCGAGGATTAAGGCGGCGGGGTGGGGTGAAGTGAATAGGGGTGATGTTAGTGGGTGTGGGGTCTGTGCTATAATTCGGCAGATGGAGTGTAGGATTGGGTGAAAGCGCTGCGGGGCGTGACGGTGGCTATGCTGGAGAGCGGAAAGGAAAGGGTGGTTCACAGAGATTCCGAGAATTTTACGCTGCTCTGAGACGAGTGAGATTCTGGTGGTGGGATGCGAGACCATCAAAAGGTAAGCAGAATGGACAGTGTTGGAAGATCAGGTCGCAAAGCTAATACAACTAGGACTTGGTAAGAAGTTGGCAAAGTTTCGAAAGAGGGCGATTGTCAGGTGTGGGATGCGCATTGATGGATTTGGAGAGCTAAATAGCTGAGTAAATTATATTTTCGATGACCCATACGACGCGGTCCTATGGGCACAGTTGTATAAGCAAGACATCATAAACGCTCACCCTGCATCCTACCATCGTTCGTTCCATCCTCATCGGCTTTTTAACCCCGAGGAAAGCAACGAAACCTTACTCACAAGTTCTTCTTCAAGAAGTCCAGCACAGTCTGGTAGCCCTTCTCATATTCCTTCACCACCGCCGGGTCATCCAAATTGCCCCTCGCCGCCATCCACCCATGGATCATCTTATCCCATGTCTCAACATGCTTCTCGACCTTCAAGTTCTTCTCAAACGCGTCCACGTCCTGCTTGCTCTCGTCCATACTCGCCAACAACATATGCGGCACCGTAATCTTCGCCGCGTCCATACCACTCGGACCAGCCGGGTGACACTGCACACTAACAGCCCATGGGGTGTTCTCTCCAGACGTAAGCGAAATGACCTTTCCGCCCCAGCAGTACCCGAGCCCGACCCATTTCTCAATATGGGGCGCCTGCTTCTTGAAGCTCTCTAGGAATCGAAGCGTCTTCTCGCACCCTGTGGGGAAGTCGCCGTGCTGCTTGAACCAGTTCCCAAGCTTCTCGGCCGTGGCGGAGGTGGGTGGGTACCACTCGAGCGGGCAGGGGTCGTTGTCCCAGAAGTCGGGGACGAAGACGCGGTAGGTAGAGCCGCAGGCGAGGATGTCGGCGCCTTGGAGGGTTTGAGGGTAGTAGCCGAAGATGTCGGCAATGACAAAGATGCCGGTGGTGGCCGAGGGAGAGCCGGTGACGTCTACGGGGGGTTCAGTGGAGTGTTGGGTATGGTCGGGGGC
>JPJV01002267.1:0-41332 GCA_000750745.1 Pseudogymnoascus sp. VKM F-4281 (FW-2241)
ATGATGGGGTTGCGTTGGTTTTTGAGGAGGGTCGGCAAGGATAGGGGGTGAGGTTAGGGTGGAGGTCATTGATGGAGTTTAATTTTTAGTTTGATATAGGAGAATGGATAGATGGCCTGACTACATTTTTTTTTTCTCACAACGATTCTACTTTGGTTTCTGCTTGTACTCCTCTGCGTTTATTGTGAAGGTAATCCGACGCATTCTAGGATGCTGCATCTCCGATTACACGAAGGGGCGGTTCTGTCAATGGAGATACCCTACTTCTGCCCACTTCCTGGTTCCTGAGTCCGCCGGCCGCCTTCGTGCTAGACCCCGCTATTGCTGCCAAAAGTGTTCCCATTTCAGGCAGCAATAGAGGGGTCTAGCATCAATTCCTGTCGCTGTCGGCGTCCTGTCGTTGCTGCCCTCTTGTCATCGTTAACCTACTAGAGTACTGTCACCGACGTTCTGTCGTAGTTGGCCCCTGTCACCTTCACCCCTTCTGTCGCTTCGACCACGATGAAATAACGCAGCTGTATTCTAATGAAGGGAAGATCCCAACGAGACCTGCCGTAGCCAAAAGACCAGGTGAAGAAGCGCTGCAAGGGATAGTACCGAGCGTGGCAGCTATGCCAGCCGCGGACCCAGCAGATGCGGAAGAAGCACTTCATCCGGTGTCTTCTTGAGACAGTGATCGACCACATCCTTGAGAATTCATCGCTCTTTGGGATTAAATATTGAGTATCGTCCAGGGAATAAATGATTCATAGGTAAATTGTTCTATCATATCGTTTCAATATATCAACCCCACCCCTACAACTTCCCCCCCGCCTTCCTCCTATCCTCCTTCTCCTTATCCCTCAACAACCTTCTCAAAATCTTCCCACTCGGACTCTTGGGAATAACATCAATAAACTCAATCCCCCCAGCCAGCCACTTATACCGACTCTTATGCGCCTCCACAAACTTCGCAATATCACGCTTAACAATCCTATCATTCTCCTCGATCGATACCTTGTTCGACTTAACCACGTATGCGCGTGGAACCTCGCCCGCGCGGTCAGACGGCACGGGAATCACAGCTGCGTCCGCAACAGACGGATGAGAGAGGAGGAGTGCCTCCAGCTCCGCGGGGGCGACTTGGTGGCCCTGGTCACGTTAGACGGGGGATGGATTACGCCAACGGGTAAAGGGAACTTACATTGACCTTGATGAGCTCCTTGATTCGCTCTGTGATGGTGATATGCTCAATCCCACTCGGCGCGACAGATACGATCGCGACGTCTCCAGTGCGAATCCAGCGCCCCTTCCCATCCGTGTCAGGGAGGAAAGTCTCCGCGTTCGCGGCGGGGTTGTTCATATATCCCAGCACGACGGAGTGGGATTGCACGAGTAGCTCTCCCTCCTCGTCATACGCTGTGACCTCGGAGCCGTCGGGTCGCACGATCTTGACTGTGAAGCCTGGGAGCAGAGGGCCTGAGGAGCCGAACCACACGTCATCTTCTGTCGTAATGCACACGGCTGTGCATGTCTCGGTCATACCGTAGCCTTGGCGGATGCTCCAGGACGGGTGAATCTTGGCGAGGTCGCGAGCCGTGGACTCGCCGAGGGGGGCGGCGCCGGTGAATATCGACTTCACGGAGGTGAGGTCGTAGCGGGAGCTGGCTTGGTGGGCGTTGATCAGGCCGATGATGATGGGGAGGACGATGAAGAGGACGTTGATCTTGTATCTGGGTTGGGTAAGCTGACAAGTTCAAATGCGGGGTGGATGGGGTGTAGCGTACTCTTGGATGGCTTGGAGAAAGGTCGCCAGCTCGAACTTGGGGAGCACGATGGTCCCGTCCCCGCGGAATGCGCCGGTCAAACAAATGATTATGAGGCCATATATGTGAGAGAATGGGAGAAGTCCCAGAGCCACGTCTTGACGTTGCCCTCCGTTAGGACCCTTTCCGGCGCGGTCGGCTTGCTCGTGAAGGGTTATCTGCATGATGTTCGTGATACAGTTTCGGTGGGATATCATGACTCCTTTCTACGGGATTGTTAGACGTTGATACTGAAAAATAGAGGATAACAGCGCCATACCGGTAGTCCTGATGTGCCACTCGAATAGCACAAGAACGCAGTTTGTCTCTCGCCTTGACCCTGGGCCCATTTCAAGGGTTCAATAGCTGGCAAGTTCTTGCCTTGTTCGATGAGCTCCCCTACAGTTTTTAACTGTACCTTCTTGCCACCTGTGACCACGTCTGGCATTTCTAGTATGTAGACATGTTTTTCTGGGATGCCAACAGTTTTTGCGGCCTGGAGAGCATTTTCGAGCAGAGGAATACATGTCTGGGCCTTGAGTAAGCCTCCAAGGATCCAATTGGGGGGGAAATATGGGACTGCTCACAAAAAGAGCCTTCGCCCCTGAGGATTTCAACTGATATGCAAGCTCGGCTGCTGAATATGCTGCATTGGCGGGTGAGGCGACTCCGTTAAGGTAGTGGACCGCGAATGATACGGTTAGAGTATCGATCTGGAGAGCGACATAGGTCAGTTATTATCCTCTCAAGGTTTTCGCCCATTGAATGGCAAGCAAGTCCAGGCAAAATCGCGGTATAACGCACAGTATTCAAAGTATATATTCCAATAACTTTCTCCCATTCTGTGCCCTGGTTGACCTGGAATCCTAGCTCTTGGTGGAGAGCTCTGGCAAGCCAACCAGCCCTGTCTTTGAACTCCAACGACGTATATGTCTTCCCCGACAAGCCGCACGTGAATGGATTCTTTGCCTTTTCATGCGGCACTGACCGGTAATTATTGTCCAGTACAAAATCCGGCAGCGAAACGGTGTCGGGAATGTCTGTTGTGTCTTGGATTAGCCATCGAGCAGAGCGGCGCATATAAGTCCACGAGGGCCATACCAGGGATTGCCGGGGAGCTCGCTGGCGCTATGAAGACCATCTTGGGCGCGAGATAAAGATATCTATATTATGCGTATATTATAAATGGCAATGTCGCGAAACAGAAACAAAGTGGTGCAGCACGGCACACGACAGGCTCGCTAGAGATGTTGTGACAGACGTTCGGAACAAGACAGCAACAAGTGGAAACAGCAGAAAAGATAGACACAGATGCGACAGAAGCCAAATACAACGAAGTTAAGTAGTCATGACAGGACGATGTACGTATATATATATTCTGGAGGTGGCTGGCGGGGGAATGCGGGGTTCTTCGAGGGATCCCCAACCAAGAGATCCCCAAAGAATCCCCACAAGACCGGCAGCTACCCGATTCAGGTTACCGACTGCAACCCGGTTGATTAATCAATCTCGAGTAATCTATGCCGAGGTGCTGAGGGAGACGTGAACAAAAACAATATATAGTCAAAGATAATATTTGTCGAAACACACTTAGGGGTAGATGAGATATATATATATATATATATGTATGTTTTTTTATATGCGTGAGTGATACAATGGAGGAATGTACGACGAGGATGCCCTGGGTCCGTCTGCCGCATGGGATTCCGAGGTGTGGGGTTGTTGGGATGGTAGATGAGGCACGGACCACCATAACTCTTAACTCCAGGAAAATAAGCACGTACCTCTCTCTAACTTCGGTATATGGTTCATCCGCACCGATTGTCCCCATTCTCCCCTTCACTTGGGAGTTCACTTGGAACTCGGGTTCACACTTACGATAGTCTAGTTAGAATCGAAAAAAACACGCCATAATTGAGGCTGACTGTCCATGGTATAGTAGTATTCAAGAGCAGTGAGAGACTTTTCCTTCCGATAATTTATCCTTCTTCATCCCCAACGTCCGCCTTTGTTTCTTCCTTCCTTCCTTTCCTTTCCCTATATATTCTCTTATATTCCCTTGTCTCTTGTGCCCTTCCTTTCCTTTCCCTATATATTCTCTTATATTCCCTTGTCTCTTGTGCCAAATTTCAATTTCAAACTGGTGGTGCCACCTGGGGAATGGCCCAGGGTGGTTCCTAGAGTACCTGCCAAATATAAGGGGGGGGTAGCGAGGCACCGTATCGCAAGAGACGGGCTGTTAACAACCCTTCTTTCGTTACAGTCCTCTCTGCGAGAGTAGCTGGTGTCATAATAGGTTTGATATCTTCTTCTAGACTAGGACGCTTCGTACTCACTATATGTTGAAGAGGATACGAATATCAGTTCCCCAGGTTTAGGCTGAGAGAGAGCTTCAATACCAAAAATGGAGGGAAGGGGATTGTTCCTTGTGGTGGAGCCACTGGAAGAACCAGCGGGGAAGGAGAAGCCCTCTCTCCACACCAATATCTCCTTGGAAAATATTGTCAAAACTGTAAGGAGAAGACAGCCGCCTGCCAGGGTCTCCGTTAGTGCATTGGTTCAAACGAGCGTCCCCAGTCCCAAGGGAAAGAAAAAAGCTGATGTCCACTTGGACATGCCAATGACAGAGAGAAATTCTGAGAGAAATTGGCAGGAACTCCCAGATGAGTTCGAATCCGGGATTGTAGTGGAGAGAACACCAAAGCGGACCAAAACAAAGAGCAGATTTAGAGAAGCGGCGAATCCGGTCAAGGAACTTGTTTTTCATACCTCTGAAATCAACAAGCTTGAAAGGTCCAAGGGCCAGGATGTAACGGGGGGAGAGGCCACTACGGATTGTGTTTCCTTTGACGAAAACTCTTCTCTCGGCTTCAGTCAAGGAAACGGAAGTTCTCCTTGGAGATCAACTCTTCAGTCTAACAAGACTTCTTCCGACTTGTCTACTACACAAAACGTAACCAGTGGTCTCATAAACGCCACTGATACCCTTGATGCTCCGTCTCAAGAGAGTTCCATATGCGCTGTCGTTGTTGATGGTGCTGTGAGTACTTCTGCCGTGGATAAGGGCGCGCCTGCAAGATTTGCAACGTCTGCAACGTCTTTCAATCAGGAACTGGGCCAGAACAATTCAGCAAGATCTATAGCACAAAGGTTAAGACAGACTCCACCATCTTCGGGCTTCCACAGTCAAAGCAGCCTTGGTGGTTCACAATACACTTCACATCTTTTAGATCAACCAACTCCACAGCGCCCTCTTCAATCTTCCTCTCAACCAACAACTCTACTGCGCTCTCTTCAATCTTCCTTTCATCAATCTACAGACAGCTTAAGACACAATTCTAGCATACTCCAAACACAAGAATCTTCCATGATTCTTCCATCAACACCTCCTTTCAGTGGCACTTTACTCGGTTTATCAAATAGTGCATCCTATTTATCTGATTCCAAGTCAATTGCAACTTCCCAAGTTAATCCATCTACATCTGGTCAGCAGGACCAACGAGCTTATAATCCGTCGATCACATACATTGAAGATATGGTGGATGGCAATACTCCGCGAGGCAGGGCGATAGAGCTGGATGGTGATAGTAACTCAGGACTCTCGGATCTGGACCCCCGATATGACTTCACTGAATTTGAAGATGCATTGAACTTGAACTCACCTGAGTCAGAACCTCCCGCTGAGCAGGAGCCAAGAACCCCTTCCGCCAAGTCCCGTCCAACACGCGAGAAAAGGCCAACCTCAAAGGCGTTGCAAAAACAGCAGAATCAAACGCCCAAAAAATCCCGTGCTCGAGGCTCGAAAGAGAAGAATGTATTGCAAAAAGCATCGGCCCGTGCAAAAGCGGTGACAAAAAAAGTACTTGCGAAACCCAAACTACCGAAGGCGGCCGCCGCTCGAGCATCCGCAAGGAAGAATAAAGTGGACGAGGGGGAGCAAGATGATTACCACCCAGAAAATGACTTGGGATTTGCTATACCGGAACTCGGGGTGGTAAGTTTCAGTTTGACAGCCGTAATATTGGGCTCTGGCTGACACGGTATACAGAGCCTTCGAGACAGGTCGAAGCTCAAGGCGCCTGCTACTCTTATAGATGAGGCTATAGCTACTGTAGACTTGGTGCAAAGCCCAGGCGCCAAGAATACAGAGAAGAATGGGGAAACACGTGGTACGTTGCGTTCTCCTCGTTTCTGGGTATCCTTTTCAGATTGAATTGAGTTGAGCGTGCCCTTGATCTTGTGTTTTCTTCATTTTGCATCAAGTCGGTGTATACATTGGCTCTCGTCCACATTACACCCACGCACTGCTTCAATTGAGTGGTATTGGATTGAGAATGAAGCAAGTGCGCCGTTCTATTCTCGATGCCACTTGGGCAAAAGTCTCATATGCCTCGAGGACGCGGGTATCCTGTTTAGGACTAGGCTGCGCGACCGGCATGTTCTAATCAAGTTAACCGTGCTTGGGCGCATATTTTGGCCAGGGTGGCACGGACCGCCAACCCGCTAACTCCTCAACGGGTTGATAAAGCGGCAGAACGGCGGGCGGACAGCCGAACCGGGGTGCGGTGTACCTCGTACCTGCTATAATCCCAGAGCCGCACACTCTGAGGTATCACACCCCCACCTCGTCGCCCATTTCTTGTGTATCCCACCTTCCCACAACTATTTTGTTCCCATCTCTCTTTGCCATCTTCTGTTCATTCTTGTCTACCTTCGTCTCTTTTCACTTCTTCATTTCTTCCTGGTTTCTCACCAGTTTTCGCCCGTTCCTTCCTCTTCACTTCATTCCCATCTCGTCTTTCATAGAGCACAATTCATATCTATCCCTCTATACTTGCAATCACCCCCACCTCATTTTCTTGTCGTTCAATCAATCTCTCCAACTCACTTTTCATACGATGGTACCTCGCCTCGTGGGTCATAATTGATCTGAAATTGTGCTGTTGATGATAATTTCTTTGAACTTTGACCTTCCTGACATCTTAAACAACTGCCCGTTGTCCAGTCCTCCTCCTATTATCATTTGTGGTACCTATTTTGTCGTCTCTTTGTTTTATGCCAGTGCAAGAGTCCTCAATAATGTCTTACATCGAGGACGACGAGAAATTCGCATGGAATCTACATAGTGAATGGAATGCTAACCCGAGACGCTCAGCTACAAAGGCTTCTCCAATCCCATCCAGCTCTCGGGCCCCTTCTCAAAAGAAGGCTACTGCATCGACACCTCGTACCCCCAAACAGTCAAAGAAATCCCCTCCCAAGAGCAATAAGTTCCCTGAACCAAAACTTTCGCCGCATGACTCTGGATTCAGTGAGGTTGCTTCTACAGATGACGAACAAGTGCAGAGCGACTTTGCACCTCCCTCAAGCTCGTCGTCTGGTTCACCACAAGCGTCTTCTATCATATCTCCATCTTCGCCCGAAGAGGACGCCGAGGATGACATTGTCGAACCTTCTTCGCCTGAGGTTAGTATTCTTAAGCTACCCTTGGCTCACTGGTGTCCCTTTTAAATGAGTCTCTATGTGTGCTAGCGTAATTGATTTTGTGACATTTATTAATCTTTGTATTTTAGGCCGCTCCCCAGAGGGAGAGAAAACATCACACCTACTTCGCCACCAATATTACCATTGAGGATGCAGATGCCAGGACTGACCCTCCCCTGGGGCCTGAACTACTTATGCTTGCCAAGGAGGCATATAGTAAAGGTCAGATTGCAAGAGTATGGAATCCTGAAGCCGCCCGACGTGTAGATGGGATATGGATGGCTCCGGAAATGTGTAATAGGTATGCCGCCTGCCCTTCTTCTCTAATTATTTACTGACGTTATGTAGCTGCCGGGATGATATACGCAGTTCTTGCGATAGAACCTTCCCCTGCGCTCCGTGTGTTAGGAGGGGCAAACATTGCAATATGGGAGAGAAGATGACGAGAACGGCGTGCAACAACAATTCGCGAGATGATGGGGCTACGACACCACTACATTTGAATGCGCCCATAGTTTCCCAGAATGGCGATGAAACTTGGAATGTAACGATACAGGCGCCTCCTACCACTCGCCCCAAGAAACGAAAGCGGGTAGACACAAGTAAGGAAATTGCAAAGAGTCAAGCCCGACGTGCAGTCACCAAATCCTGTGACAAAAGATTAGACAATGCATCGAGCCGTTTCGGTGAAGTCTCCCAACACTTGAAGGCACGCCACACTTTTCGAAATGGGGATGCAACTTGGAATATAACGGAGCAGGCGCTTCCTGCAAACAGTATTGATAAACGGAAGCGCAAATATGCCGGCACTTCTGAGGCTATTGGTAGTTTATCGGCCAAGAAGCAACAAAGGTTACCTGCACCGAGATATCCAAGCAGCGAGACTGACATTGAAAATCACGCCAATGCAAGACAGGCCCTTGGCCGTTCTAAAACTTCTCGCACATACATCGCTTACCATCGATCAGAGCAAGAACACTTGCCTACACCATACGGCAAGCCGCCTGTGTGGGCAGAAAAGCGACAGCAACTCTGTGAAGCTTTGCCATATTACAGAGCATATATGTCCGGAGGATATCTACATGATGGCCTCGTCCGCGCATTTTTAATTGACAAGGAAGTTAGAGACCGTGATGTTTTTGATGAAGAAATAGTCATAACTCGATGGTAAGTTGGCCATTGCAATTCATAATTGGTACGAAGTAACTGATTCGCATAGTGGTGGAGGACGTACACTGGATGAGGCAACTAACAAGATGATTCAAACAACACACCAGGAAAGAAGTGCCTATGGTCTTGGGTTTGAACGGGCTAGGGATATGCGTAGTCCTGTGGCCATCATTGCTGGCAAGTCCTAGCTTCCTAATAGAACCTATTATGAAGATTGACTGACCATTATTTAGGCCAGGGAAACCCCAAAAGTCCTTCAAAGCTTCCACATTACTACAACGTCCTTGACTGGTTTCATGTTACTGACGTCTGGGTGGAGAAGGTGGAGGGATTCAAGACATGGTGCGTGCGATTGGAGAAAATCCGTCTCGACGAGAAGTCTTGGTGGGCAACAGCTGGCTCTACTCTCCCGAGTCAAAGCCGCGACCTTAATGCCATCCGGGCGGCGTTGGGGAGATGCCTTCATTGCGGAAACATTAGCAAAGTTATCTTTGAGCAGGGATGGGCTTGCTTGAAGGCATCTTGCGACAAGTTCTTTGATTTCGGTTCTTCGGTTGATGACCCAAAACTCATATATACAGAGGCATTTCTGAAGGAACGCACGGCTTACCCTGGGAATACACCAGGGCCATTGGCACCTCCTCTCGTGACTGAAGCTGATATGATCATTGCTGGGCAAACCGGGACCGAAGCAGCCTTCAAGCAAGGCATCGTATGTCCGATGTGCAAAGGTTGCAGTCGTCGCACAAAATGGTCAAATTGGAGTTGCGAGACAGAGGGTTGTGGCTTTACTCACTCGTTGCCTTTCAGAATAATGAGCGTAAAGGACACGATGGCAGATATTGTGCACAGTTCTCCTCAACATAACTACGCACGCGACTTTGGAGTTAAATATGAGGAGAAGAGAATCGGCGCATATAACGTCTTCGAGTACGGGGTACCAGGCCCTGATGGGAAAACTGTCGGCGTTCTCCAGCTATTTAAGTCAACGGATGCCATCAACCACCAGCCTGAGGGTCCTAATGATCTCTTCCGATTGATGCAAGAAAGCGATTTTGATCTCCGGAGGCGGCCTGTACGACAACCTAATTCTAGCGGGGAGATTCTCACGAATCACTTTGCAACTAACTGGGGTGCACCATACAAATTCGTCGTCACACAGTCGTCAAGAGGATTCAGTGAAGCTCCAACGGTAATTGTCAAGGCTTTGAAGAGACTGACATGGGCTGGCGAACAGGCTGTTACAGCTGTGGGCGAATCCTTCCATCCGTTCAATGAACTCCTTTCAATTGGGTATTTTGAGGATAGCAGTATCGGATTTCATGACGACGGCGAGTCGACACTGGGCCCAACTGTTGCCACGCTTTCACTCGGTGCCTCAGCTACCATGTCTCTTCGCCCCAAAGCGAAGGCGGCCATCGGTGTTGCTTCACGGAATGCCAAGGGCACCAAATCTTCTGTTCTCCGCATGACTCTTGAACACGGTGACATAGTTATAATGCACGGTTCAGGAGTCCAGAAATACTATGAGCATGAGGTTGTTCCAAGCGGGACTCTCCGGTTTGCACTTACCTGCCGTTATGTCCGTCCCGAGACACTTGAGAGCGATGCCGAGAGAGAAGATGCTAGGATGAAGGGTGCGCTACCTGAAGGCCATGAACAGTACAGGTATGAGGGAGACGAAGATCCTATTTTTACACCGGAAGAAATGAAGAAGTCCGAGAAGGAGGCGAGGCTAAATGCGTTGATGCGCTCGTTGAACGATGCTGCTGCGATATGCAAAGCTAGCGAATCTCAGGGCGACGATGATGAGTGTTGCCAGATGCGGTACATTATGAATCAATTTAAAGACGAAGCCCCCGCCAGAAAAGAGAGCAGAGAGGGAGTCGACGCACCAATGCTCGGTGCTTCGTAGCCGCCTTCACAACCCATTTCAGCGGTACTCAGCTTTTGGCATGTCTTGATACAAGAGCTATTTATTATTTCATTACTTTACATCCAAGTTTGCAAATATCGATATGCTCTCGGCGCAACTTTCAGCTTTACACACGTTCACGGAGGCCTCCAGTCATTACTATTAAACACTACAATTCAATATTTTTAAGCATTCAGACGCGTTTACGACATATTTCAGCTTTGAGCGAGCTTGCAAAGGTGATGGAATGGGATGGACACCTACACTTACATTTTGAAACTTATGGGAAATCGAGGGAAACAATGACAGGTAGCTTCATAATTCTTATTTGCCAGGGCTCCTTTATATTTGCGTGGTTGCTTACAATATGTTTTATCGAAAATGGGACAGGGAATGGATGGGTGAAGCTTGGAGTGGATACGTTGCGATGTGCTTTGATCAGTTGCCAAATGGGAAGTTGTCCAATATTCTAGCGGGCAATTTTATTGCGTTTATGGCTTCTGAGAGTATGGTGTGTATCAAATGTGACTGGTATAGTGATGTGGTTTATGATGCTCCTATTGTGGGATAAAGCACCATTGTGTACCATGGAATTGCATTCTACAACGCCATGTTATATTCCTTCTACAGTGAACCAATCGGAAGTCATATTCCCATCTATATACGCAATCAGTTCTTCTACATCTGCTGGTGATACGCATCCCATCCCAACTCCTTCATCTTCACGCCCTTCAGGTCGAGATTCTCCTCCTTCGCCGCCTTCGCATACGCCTCCACCTTCGCCTGCACCCCAGCATCAAACGCCCCCAGGATTCTCGCCGCCAACAACGCCGCATTAATACTGTTATTAATCCCCACCGTCGCGACCGGGACGCCTATTCTCCACCGTTAGCAATCTCTCTCACTCGTCATCAGGTCAAATACGCACCTCGCGGCATCTGCACGATGCTATACAAGCTATCCACTCCATCCAACGCGCTCCCCTTCACTGGCACCCCGATAACCGGCAATGCCGTATACGCCGCAGCCATCCCGGGTAAGTGCGCCGCACCCCCCGCAGCCGCGATGATAACCTTGATACCCCGTCCAGCGGCCGTCGAGCTGTACGTAGCCATGTACTCCGGCGTCCGGTGCGCGGAGGTGATCTCCACCTCTGGTGCGATGCCAAAGTAATCGCGCAGCAACCTGAGACCAGGGATCAGCGTCTTGAGATCGCTATCGGAGCCCATTATTACGCCCACTGTAGGACGGACGTTGAGGCGGGGAAAGGGCTGCGTGTAGAGGATGTTGGATTCTGGGGCGGTTCCGCCGACGAACTCGAGTAGAGGCGCGATGGTGCGCTCTGCCTCGTCCATTGTGCGGGCTGTGACGGTGACATGGCCCATCTTTCGACCTGGGCGCCCTGCGCCTTTGCCGTAGAGGTGTACGCTCGCGTTCGGGATTGAGAGGGCGCGCTCGGCAACCTGGAGGTGGGCCTCTGGTGTTGCGCCGCCGAGAATGTTCAGCATGATTGCTGGGTTGCGGATCTCGAGGCTCTGTGCTGGGATGGGGAGGTCGAGGATGGCGCGGAGGTGGGCCTCGAATTGCGAGATTGAGCAAGCTTCGATGGTGTAGTGTCCGGAGTTGTGGATGCGACACGCGAGCTCGCAGAGGAGGAGCGAGTTATCGGGGAGGAGGAACATTTCGACGCCGAAGACGCCGAGGCCGTCGAAGGCGGCGACGGTTTTTCTGGCGAGGGCTTGGGCTTGCTGGTTGATTTCGTCGGAGATGTTGCGCGCGGGGGCGTAGACGAGCTTGCAGATGGAGTCTTCTTGGACGGTTTCGACGGTTGGGTAGGAGAGGACGCCGTCTTTTGTTTTGACGACGATGACGGCCACTTCCATTGTGAAGTTTGCCCATTTCTCGGCGTATAGTGGTCGGTTCTCCAGAGCTTTGAGGGCAGCGGGGATGTCTGCTTTGGTTTTGACGGAGTAGTTTCCTGCAGTGAGATGTCAAGTTAGTTGCTAGCACTAAGGTATATATGGGAGTCTCTTACCTCTGCCATCGTATGCTTGCGTCTTTGATTTGAGCATCATGGGGAAGCCAAGCTCCTCTCCGATCGCGGCCAGCTCTTCGGGGGTGTTGTTGCTCAGCTCACGGTAGTCGGCCATTGGGATGTCAAACTTGGACAAATGCTCCTTCTGATTGAACTTGTCCTGGATCGTCCGAATTGTCTGCCAGGTAGGCTCGACCTTGACCTTTGAGGAGACTTCCTCGAGAGTGTATGTATCGACATGCTCAATCTCTGTCGTCAGGATATCGCAAGTCTCTGCAAGCTTCCGCATCGATTCTCGGTCAGTAAACGATCCATTAGCGTGGCCATCGTGGGCGCTGATCTGTTTTGCTGGAGAATTGGGCGCATCGAGCACGTTGAGCTGGATGTTCAATCGGTTTGCAGCTTCCATCATCATCCGTCCCAGTTGCCCCCCACCAAGAACGCCCACCGAAGGAGTTGACAGCATCGTAAAGTTGGATAGGAGAAAACGTCGGGCTAGAATTAATCGGCAGTATATCGCAAAGTTTGCAACTTGTAAGTCGGCTACACCGTGGTTGAGCTCCGAAGTGGATGAGTCTTGCTTCGGCGCGCCGTTGGATATTTTTCTTATCGTCGCATGTCCCGCATTATCGGATGGGGCTAGGCGATTCCCAGGGCGGTGTACCTGCCAATTGCGGGCTAATGTTTTATTTAGTTTAGCGTAGATGTTGACCCCGCCCCCGCGTCACTGGCGAGATCCTGGTAACTTCGTCTACTGCCAACATGTGGAATACACGGGCGCTTAACTGGCGACCAGGGAACTCACGACTTCTCATTAAACCTCCATTTATTGTCTCTAGATTCAGCCTACTACGTTATCTCTGTTCAAACTATCAACTACATGACGACTTTGCCCTAAAATGGGAACCCCTCACCATCCCACCCTCGAAAACCCCCCGGTTCCTCCACCAGCGGCTTCTAAACTCGTCCCCCAAAACAGGCCCCCTCTTGCGGCGCTTATAAGGAATGGAGGGAAATATCCTCCGGAATATATGGCGCAGCCTCAGAAACCTGGTTTTTATCTCGGCTCCAGCTAGGTCTTGATTATATTACGTTCTAACAAACTTGGTGCTATAGACTCTACTATCATTCATCAACTTCAAGGGCGTATAGTTGAGCTCTGTGGTATGCACCTAACGGCTATATTGTTAGCAACTGTCTCACCTATGGCTTATTCCTAAGATTTATACGAAAGCCGGCTAATAAATCTTGCAGTTGACAATACGGTAATAAAGTCGGGAGAAAACATTGAAATCGATGAAATCCACGCCCTTCGCGTTGCAAAGGAGCTACAGCTCCCTATGCCTAAAGTATACGAGGCTTATCCGCTACCAGCTAGGGGAGCTAGTATTCATATGAGCTATGTCCCTGGAGAGACTTTAGAAACAGCTTGGCCGACTATGTCCCTTGACCAGAAGCAGGATGTTGCGCTTCAGCTACGCGCTATTATTGACACGATGCGCTCTCTCCCGTCAGATGATAATGCCTTCCGCTCCTGTAGCGGTGGTATGATATGAGACATGCGATGTAAGGTTTCTCTCTGTCGTCATTTGCCATCGATCGCCCTCCTTTCCTTCCTCCTAAAACATGTTATTTTTGTCTCGGATTAATCTGCGGAAGTTTCCCTAGCCCTAATATTTCGCGTTATTGGCTTTTTGGTTTACTTCTAACGATTATCAATTAGCGTACGACGTCTATACTGGTGGGCCATTTGTAGACGAACAGAGTTTCAATGATTTTGTTGTGGATATTCCGAAATCTGCTCCGAAGGTAATACGGGAAGGGCTACGGGCGCGCCTACCCTGCAACCATCGGGCCGTCTTAACCCATGGCGATTTATCACCACGTAACATAATGGTGCATAACAATAGGATTACGGGGCTTCTAGACTGGGAAGTCGCTGGGTGGTTCCCTGAGTACTGGGAATACATTAAGTTCTTCGAGCGACCTTGTCGACATACCGACTGGTTTGACTACGCAACGGACATATTTTCGCATCCGTATCCAGAAGATCTTGTAGATTATCAGGGCATCTATCATTGGGTTCGCCCTTGATGGAGGTAGTTTTAAGCATATTAATAGCATGAAATGAGCATAAATGATAATTCGATACCGTAATGAGTGTGAGATAATTTATTTTATCGGTATGTCTACTGAACGATTGTAAATCCAATCACTCCGCTTGGTCCTCATCTCTGGCCTCAGAAATTGCATCGACCATTCCACCTATAGCTGTATCTACCTCGCTCGCTGTGAGAAGGTTTCGGTCTGTAAGCGTCGTTAAAACTCTCGCAGCCCAAGCCTGGCATTGTTCCCCTTCTATATTGTTAGGTTGTATGCCGAACATAAATGTCTAAACCTCTAAACCCGTCATTTGTGTCTGGAGCTGACCCACTGCGATCGATTTTGCAAACCGAAGGTTTCTTTACTCATTGTAGTGCGGCCTCTCCTCAACTGTATATCTCGTCCTTTCTCCCTTTGAGTGGAAAAATGTGCGATAATTCTGCCCAACGAAGTAACACTCTATCCCTACTTGTCGCGTTTCAATAAAGTCGTGAGGCCGGCCAGTGAACACCATGATGGTAAGCTTGACGCTATCTTTATCCGTGGCTGCCATCGTGTGACGCTCGTTCTAGCTTCTCGTTAGTTTTCCGCCATATGAATATTCAGATATAAAATCCTTACTACTTGTTTTTCTATCTCCGTTACTATGAATTTATTGAGAGCGCAGGGACTTTGTAGACGGACGATAGACAGCGTAGAAACTGATAGATAGAGTAATGCGGTAGATGAGACACAGAATGAGTGTGATATAGACTATTTTGTAGAATGTTTCATGTAGAATATATATACTCAAATTCTCTACAAGAATCCAACAAGCAATAACAACAATGGTAACTGGGCCGGTCATTATATCCATAATAGCGATCTGTTGTATTTTAGGCCCCAGCCTTCTCACGGCCCGCGGTAAATGGCCTCGGGTTCCAACATCTCTTCATTCTATAGGCTGAGTATCCAACAGACGTCCTTCTCGGATCCAATGATTAGTCTAGTTGGTGGTGCAGTCAAAACGTGGAGCGACCCTCAATTGGGACCCGCGCGGATAGGTCCGGCGGCTAGGATCCAACATCGCTCGCGCCACATTTCAACGACAGCGCTCGGGAGACGCTACGGAAGGTGGGCTTCAGGAAACGTCATTACTGAATTCCTTCAAAGCACATCTAATTTGGTTACAAATCATTCCATTACAAACGTTGGTGGGCTCGGATTACTTTCGGCCGAACGTAAAATAATTAATAATAATAAGTCTGGAAATAAATGATATATAGACCCACTATAACTCCTCTATTGCAACCCAAACACTTCGTACACAAAGTTTCAGCCACGTACACCCAGGTACCAATACTACAATGTCTAATCCAGCAAGCAATGGCAAGGTCGTCCTTATCACGGGGATAAATGGCTACATTGGCTCTAAAATTGGCCTCGACGCTCTCAGCCAAGGCTATTCGATCCGTGGAACCTCTCGCTCCGTTGCGAGCACTCAGCCCCTTCTCGCAGGGCCATTCGCTCCATATGCTGACCGCGTCGAGATTTTTGAAGTCCCTGATATAACGGCACCAAAGGCATTCGACGCAGCAGTCAGGGGTTCGTGGGAGAATTCGCTCCTTTTAATTATATCACGTGAAACAAACTGACTGGTCACAGGCGTACATGGCATCTTCCACGTCGCCTCGCCCGTAAACTTTGCCCTTAATACGTGGGATGCAGTGGTGGTCCCAGCTATCGGCGGCACGAATACCCTCCTTACTTCTGCGTTGGAGCAGGCGGGCTCGCAGCTTGAGGCCGTGGTAGTCACGTCATCCGTGGCCGCACTATGGAACCGGGAAGCCCCAGAGGGATATGTCACCACGGAGGCCGATGAGAACTCCTGGGCTATTGAGGCAGCTAAGAATGTAGACGCAGACGGAATCCCAGAGGCACAGCGGGGTGGCATAATGTACGCAGCGTCCAAGACGGCAGCTCTACGTGCTGTTCGGGAGTTCAGACACAACCAAAAGGTAGGCAGCCCATATATTATATACCCCTCTAAAGCCCACCACTGATATATCGCCACAGCCACCCTTTTCCGTCACTACCATCCACCCCTCCATCGTTATAGGGCCCCCTGTCCTTGTCCCCTCGTCGCCATCCAAGCTCAACGAGACTCTCAAGCCACTTTACTCCATTTTTGCTGGCTTAACCGGCGTTCTCCCAGCAAGATATGGATCCGGCGCCACCATCGACGTCCGCGACGTCTCCCGAGTCCATCTCTGGGCCTACAAGAACCATACCATCGCAGACGGCGAGAAATATATCGCCTGCAGCGGCATCGGCCCAAACCAAGTCATCGCCGACGTCCTGCGCGCGCAGTACCCCGAGCGCAAGAACATCCCGATCGGTGACCCTGAGACGGGTTATGTGTTCAAGAAGGACGCGAATGGCAGGATTGTTGAGATCTCACAATTTCCAGGCACGTCGCGCATTTCCGGACAGAAGGCAGTGGAGGCCACGGGGAGGGAGTGGATCGGCTTTCCCCAGAGTATTTTGGATACAGCCAAGGCCTTGGAAAGCTTAAATGGGGGGGACTAAAAGCCTTAGCGATGGGGTAGTACATAATAGATATAAAACATCATCACATGTACTAGCTTCAATGATGAACGACAGGAGAAGTGCAACTAAGCTTTCAAATAAAAGTTTGTGTACGCAACACAACGGCGGCCGCTTAAGCACGCTCACCAGCGAAGCCGACCACACGTTGTCTGATTCCCCGCTATAGAGTCATAAGATACCAATTTGTGGATCCCTTACGCTACAAACATTCCAGTCAGGAATAGTGTATTGCCTTAAATTTTTCTAGGGGGAGTTACTAATTCCTCTCGAAATAGAGCAGGCGTAGGATGTCATCAGCAGCGCCTCTAGTGGTGATCTAGAGAGGGAGCGTCCGCATTTGCGAGAACGAGCTGTAAGCAGACCTAGTAGGCATTCGACATATTCAAAAGATGACAACAAACTGTTGATATAGCTGAAAGAGATGGACAAATTGCTATAGGATGAAATAGCAGAGTACTTCCCGGAAAGGACTAAGGGACGTTGCAAGTGCACTACTACATAAAGCTGAAGAACCGCTCGCAGACGTCTAAATGCAAGAAACGCAAGATAACAGACTCAGCTAAAGAAAGCGGGAAAAGATACCCATCTAGGTTTTTGATGGACTTGCTTGATCCACAGTTTCAAAATGCTCTTCCTTCTTCTGCGTCAATTCTACTAGCGACTGCCGACTCGATCGAGGATGCTTACGGAAGAATAGTGTCAACTACACTAGAAAACATAGAATACACGGAGGCTCAACTGCTTTGTAGCAGCCAAGGAGTAGAAAGCAATCTAGTTGCCATCGACGCCACAGAAGGGAGGTGGGAGGTTGAAGCGCTTCTTGCTAAGTCAAAAGTAGGCAACCTGATTTGGTACTTCGTGAAGTGGGCAGGCTTCTAGGATGAGGATAATACGTGGCAGAAACAGGACGACATTAATTCGGGTCTCATCAATGACTTTGAGGCGAGCTATCGAGGGAGAAACTATTTGGGCGTGCAGTTACTCAGGAAACGAGAACTGAGAGAAAGGATCGAGTATTTCGTTGAGTGGAAGGGTCGTCTAGCGGTTGAGAATACTTGGGAGAAGAAAGTTACGATCAACCGTGAACGAATATTAGAGTTTGAGGCAATGTAATGGAGAAGAAAACTACTCTATAAGTCTCCATGTATTGATCATGAACGCGCCGAATCGCAGATTCAATCTATGTCTCACGTGACAACTTATGGCGTGGAAGTAGGGATCAAAGGAGCTAGCCATGATCCCAATATATACTTGCGAACTTCCAACTTAAAAGAACGCTAAGTTGAGACCTTACTATAGTTGCCGCTCTAATGAGACGAGGCCAGGCTCATTTTGCCTTATATTATTTTCGCGTGCTTGACTCAAACTGGTTTCGCCGAGTCTCTGCCATATGTAGAATTAGGCGGTGAGGACTCACCAGGTAGCATCGCAGGGGCTTGTCGTTTAGAAAGACCACCCCCTGCACCACCATTTGTCAGGCCCAAAGACGACATGTTAGCATTTCAGTCCCATAGTAACGTTCACTACCCAACTGATACTATACCGTTGCGCACAAGCAAAGAGAAATGGTACGTTGAGCGATCCTATGAAAGCCTAGGCCAAGGGCTAACAAGTCCCGGGAATAGGAGGGCCCACCGTCAAAACAAAAGCCTAGAATTAACGACACTGGGATTTCCACCCTTCACGATCCGAAAGAAGCCGTAGCAGAGTGAATCTATGTTTCATGATAGCTTCTGCAACCCTCTGACTGCTTTTACAGCATTATCTTTGTCCATGGCTTACAAGGCCACCCCCGAAAAACATGGACTTGCAAAAGTACTGCACCAAACCTAGAGAACTCGAATAAAACAACCAGAATTTCACATAGGGGAATCAGGAAACTGCTGTCATTCAAACATAAAGCAGGGTCTGAAGATGGGCACGAGCTTCGAACACATGAGGTTTTTTGGCCTCTTGATCTTCTTCCTGGAGATTGTTCGAGTGCACGGATTCTCACATGGGGCTATGATTCAAAAGTCTCACACTATTTCAATGGACCTGCGAGCCAAAGCAATATAACTGCACACGCTAAAAATCTACTTGCTGCATTAAGGATCTGCAGATTGGGCTCCGTGGGTTTATGGTACTGTGTCTACGGTATTTTTGCTAAAGCGTCTAATAGCAACAGAGGAGCCTCATATTTGTTGCACATTCTCTAGGCGGTATACAATCCTCACAACCCATGTAAAGTGGATGCTGTGGCTAATAAGTGAAAGGGATTATTGTGAAAGATGTGAGCGTATCATGGACATGGCATAGCCAGCTAGCTTGTGGATGAATCGCTAACGACCAGATCTGCAGGTCCTTCGCCGCGCCGCTGCCGATACGGAATTTGATATGAAAGATATATATGCATCCACCGAGGCAATAATTTTTCTTGGGACGCCACATCGTGGAAGTGGTAAGGCTGAAATTGCTGAAATTGTTCAAAAAATTGTTTCGGTTTCAGGATTCGATACAACAAATCAAAATATCCGAAGCCTCCAGATCGATAGCACCGAGCTTGAGCTTATACACGAGCTATTTATGAGACTCTATGACCAGAACGATCGTCATTTCAAAGTATTGACCTTTCAAGAAGCCAAGGGTGTAACAGGAATAAGCTATCTTAAAATGAATGAGAGGGTTAGTTCCAGTGACCTCCTCTATTCTAATCGACGTTAACTTATAGTTCACTAGGTTGTGGAACCTTTCTCATCTTCACTCACTGGCACTGAACCAACCCAAACCATAAACGCAAACCACATGTCGATGTGCCGATATCTGAGCAAAGACGATGAAGGGTACCGGCAAGTTTCGGGAGAGATCCAGATCCTCATAAGCAACATACAGAAGAGAAAGGAATGTGACTTACTTGAAATAGAGAGAAATATTGCGAACTTGAAGACTGGGTCTCCTAGTCAAATGACAACAGCTTCTGCAGCTTCCTGTACGTAGTCTTAGCCCCTAATTATAGTGCAAAGAAGCTAAATATCAATGCGAGCCTTGAACGATGTGGAGAGAAAGTGCATGGCACTTTTGACGCAAAATACACAAAATGTGGCTGAGTATAAGTCATCTCTTCCCAACCGCGTAGAGGGTACTTGTCAGTGGATTCTGTCAAATTCGCAGTACCGTGATTGGAGCTTGCAGAATGAAACGTGCCTCCTCTGGATTAGTGGATATCCCGGGAGCGGGAAAACCATTCTCTCGGCTTATCTTCTAGAATATCTCAGCGCAGGCGAATTGTCCCCAGGCCTTCGTACGACACTGTGCTACTTTTTTTGTGACGAGAAGATTGACACGCAGAGAGACGGCAAGGCTATTCTCAGGAGTATCATTCATCAGCTCCTTGTCCGGCATCGCTTGTTAATCAAGTACGTTAAGACTGCGTACGATTTCCACGGCCCACAGTTTGACAGAAGCTTCAATGAACTGTGGAGAATCTTCATTGCCATTGCCGGGGACAAGCGGATAGGGCCTATCAGCGTTATCATCGATGCTATTGACGAGTGTGAAGAGAGAACGAGAGAACGCTTTCTAAGAAGCATCGTCGAGCTCATAGACCGGTCGCGATCGACGGGCTCTAGCACTCCTTGCATCAGGTTTCTTATAACAAGCCGACCTTTTTTAGGACGCCTGTATACTACGATCTATCTGCAAATTGATCCATCACAAAGCCACATAGAGCAAGATTTAAGGCTGGTGATACAGACCAAAGTTGATGGCATCGCGAAGCGAACTCAGTGCAAGCCTGCGGCAAGAGCATACCTTGAGAATGCTTTATATTCGAAAGCTGATCGAACTTTCCTATGGGTCATGCTCGTCCTCCATCTCCTAGAAAGGAGCCTTTTGGCGTCGCAAAAGGATTTCATGCGTATCGTTGATGAATTGCCGAATAATTTGACCACCACTTATGAACGATTCCTGCAGGGCATCTCTACAGAATACCAAACGCTCGCTACTAGGCTGCTTCATTTCCTCATCGGAACCTCAAGACCACTGACTCTAGATGAAATGCGAATTCTAATTGCAGTACAGGACCACCACCGCACTGTGGACGGTTGGACGCCATTGGCATGGGCACTTTTGAATAACGCCCCCCAGACAGTGCAAATACTTCTTGATTCGGGGCTTTTGGACGTGAATAAGAAAGCTAGGAGGGGGCGTAGTGCTCTTTCTTCTGCTGCAGGTTATGGCTATCTGGACATCGTCGAGATGCTACTAAAGATCAAAGGTATTGACGTTGAAGGCAAAGATAACGAGGGACAGACACCCTTGTCGCGTGCAGCACGACACCCAGAAATCGCGAAGCGATTGCAGGTGTTAAAACAATAAATACTTCCATTGTATTAAATACTATGTACCATATCCGGGGGACATGGTACTTCTTCGCTATGCGATATTCGACACCCAGGAACTGACACCGCACCTTCTTCAACTCCCAAGCGCCACATCAAGGGCCTCCAAAAGACTCGCTCTGCTCTGGCCATTCTTTTTTCAGCCTTTGTACCACAGACTTATAGGAGACGGTAACCTGTCAGTAATGTTGACACCGTTCAATGCCGAGATGGGGATGATAGGAACGCTGTAGAGGTTAGAGAGAACCCAACATGGATTCGTAGGGCCACTAAATACTTCTCTGGGATATAGCCAAGTTCACGACGTACCAAATTATCGGCCTGGCTTACGCAAGTCTCATAACATACAGTAGTTACTCAGTCACAAACTTTCACCTAAAATTTATGCTCAGGGTCCTCATCATAATAAAGAGCGACTTAAGGATGCCAACATAACCTCTTCCTGTTTGGCAACTAGAGACGGAGTCGAGACACGTGGGAGTCTACGACTGACTTCAATCCCCCCTCAGGATATGAACATAGACTGGCGCTCATTTCAGGTGAAGGAAGAGATCGACCGTTCAACACGTTGACAAGCCATGAAATCATAATCATGCTGGTTGTAATTGTACAATCTCAAATCTGTTCTCTATTTCAAATCCTAAAAGAAGGCACACCACCCGATATACATGCCCACCAAATTCTTCGCGCTTGTAGCCTGCTTAATCAACTCATCGACCTGGCCCTCCACACCCAACGGAACACTGTCACCTTCCAACAAACCTCTCATCTTCCTCCGAATGCTATTCAGCACGCCCTGTGGCGTATTTGGCACCTTCTGCAGGCCGGCATCGCGCTCTCTCCTCTTCTTATTCTTGTTTTCCAGTAAATCTAGAGTGGGGTCGTATACAAACGCTTCCAATATCGTCATCAGCGTCTCTTCGTGCTGGCGGAGAAGCCTAAGCGATATCTCAGATGAAGTACGGAATGGCCCCTCGTAGCCGTAAACCCCCATAGCATCAACCATATTGTGCGTCAACCGGAATGGCACTTTCTCCGGCTGCTGGAATGTGAGACCTTTATCGAAAAGGCAATTGAAGTCGACGTGGAAAGTTCCGCCGTTGCCTTCCTCAAACAAGATGTTCTCGCCGTGCCGATCACCCAAACCTAGGATTGTGCCCACCATCGACATCACCGCACATGAACGTGTGTACTTAAGCCTGGCAGTGAACCACGATGAAGGCTCGGGAAACTGCTGCACGAACCACTGATGGAATACGGGAGGTAGCTGCGCAAGTATTTTGTCCTTGAAGATAAATAGCCTGTCATCATTGTCGTTGGCATCTTTGAGAAGAATTCGGAGTTCCGTATAATTTGGAGCGACCCCGATTGACTTATAGAAACCTAGAAGGATGTCCCGAAGTGTTTTAAGGCCATCTACCCATTCGATTATGCCGCATTCTTCATTGAGGGGTGTTACTGCATATGTCTTTATGTACAGTTGGCGTTTGCTTGCTTCTGCATCTCGTTTAAGAGAGCGGTTGATCATGCTGTTAAACTCCATAAGGCGCTGATCTTTTCGGAGATCATCCTTTGGCTTGCAAAGCAGTCCGTATAATTTTCCATCCGAGCCTCTTGTTGTTAACTTTCGAGGTCGTTGGAGAGAGCTGAGAACCATCACCTCATCTGCAAACCCGTCAATGGTAATAACGTCTCTTGAAAAAGCCTTGTGCGATCCGACGCTGTCGGCAAGAGTAGGCAACGTAGCAGTAAGTGCGCTCTCAATAGGGACCGCGAGTGGACTGGGGCAGCAGTGCTTGGGGTTAAATCCGAGATGTTTCGTGATGCTGACGAAGGTTGTCCGATTCGTAGGAAAGTCGCCAGCTGTACAAGCAACGAGGAGTTGCTGTGATAGTTTCTGCCCTTTCTGTATCATAGTTTTGAGGTCCACTCCAGCTGGACTTAGTTTCCTCGACGATGAGAATAGGGTCTGCAGAATGCTGGCGCCGCGGGTTTTTCGCTCGGTTTGTGTCGATGTAGTCACTGCAAGGAGAGTCCACAGTGACTGTTGGGGATGTGTTGAAACCACCTTCACAATGATCTGGTGTAGATATTGATAGACTTCTTGGTTTGGATGAGCGATTCTTGCCACAATCTGTGGCAGTGCCGTATAAAACATGTACGCGGGCATCTTTTGCACATATTTGTCAAACCGAAGATGAATAGAGGCAAGCTGTTCTTTCTGCTTAAGCTTCAAGGTTGCGCCGAATTCCTTAGTCCCGTATTTGGTATCCACCGGCTGTGTGATCTGCATTCCGAGGTCCAGCCAGAGCGTGAGGATACGCGGTAAGGTTTGATAGACGTACTTGGTGCCGTAACTCAAAGAGCGCAGATAGTTCTCGATAACCAGTCTTGCCATCTCTCCTGCGAGGTAGGATAAGATTTGTTGTTCTGAGGACATCGTTTTTTCTGATTCAAGTAATTTGTTGTAGTGCCGGCCAAGGTAATAATGGCCTCTCTCCCACGTCATAGACAGTCTTGCAGCAAACTGATACTGCGAGCGCAACGCAGTAGAATGTGTCTGTCCAGCGTCATCTTGCCATTTTGCTAACAGTAGATGTGCTCGTGCGGCTAGGAGATTTTGCTGGTCTCGGTTCCCCTCTTGGCCCGTTTCCAATTCCAATGGCGCTTGGTTATGTGAAATAAACGCATTATTGTCAATAGCTCCTTGGAGGCTCTGGATGGCTTTGCGGTGATGGCCTTCTCTCCATATTAGCCGAGCATGTTCGATCATAGCAGAGTCGTCGCCAAGCTTAGATGCGTGAAGGACCGCATTGAAGGAGTGGTGGACAGAGTTTCCTTTGCGGGCAATGCGAGCGCTCGTCAGCCACGCAGAGGCTATATTGGCCTCGGTGAATGCATTCCTCGAAAGTTGCATTGCGGCTCGACGCAAGCTAAGTAGATACTGTTTGTCATTGAGATACGCCCCGACTACTTCAAGTCGTCTGTCTAGCGACAACAGGACCTGTTGGCGCTGAGACGCGTCGTCGGAAGAATGAGCAATCATATCCAGCTCTGTCAACACGTGTAGCCGCAACATGGAATCGTGGCAAGATCCCAGAGAGGACGTTGTATCTGCGGACAATGAGCTCGCAATATGCTCTCGCAGTGATTTTACTGCAGCGTCGAACACTTTGAAATTCCTATCCCGAAATGCTAGTAAGACGCGGCCAATGTTCACATTGAAATCGCCAGCGATTTCAACAGGAGCTTTGGCAACATATTTTTCCAGCATATTCCACCGGCTTGTTGCCCACGACGCTTCTGTTGCAAAAGGAAGCACCTTGGGCACAATTGAGCTAGATTTCTCTATGCCTTCGACGTAGTTCAATAAAGCATCATATTGGCCAGATTCCTTCATACAGTCAAGCAGGTTCACTTGCGCTTCAGTGTCGCTGGGATTTTCGGCCAATTTGATTTCGTACCAACTCTGCGCAGCAGTCCAACGGCCGGCTTTGCGATGGCCAAGAACCTGCTGGTCAATATCAAGCACATATAGATGAGCCGAGATGCCTTCGATACCATCTGGCTCATCTATTTGAGTATATATATCCTGGAGGCGCAGAAGCATTGATTTAGGAATCGGCTCGTTGTGTTTTCTAACTTTACGTATGTGTTCCTCCCAATGGAAGAGTGCTCGCGCGTACGACTTGCACTCGACGGCACGACGTGATATTATTTGAGCCGGAATAGCAGTTAGTAGTTTGGCTACTAAGTCAAGCCGAAGATGCCGTCTGGTTTTGTCTTCCGTATCAGTATTCGATCTCGTCGACAGCAGGCTAAGAGTTGCATTTTCCTCTTGTCCCCAGCGAGCTAGGTAGTCCAAGACCCTAAATATTGCCTACTAATTGTCAGTTAACGTAGAATATGAGAGAGAAGTGAGTTACCTCGCTACAAAGCTTGACATTGTTGAGCTCATTGTGCGAATCAGTCGATGTGTCGTGTTCTAATATTGCCAGGATTTCGCCAAGGATATCGCTCCTATCTTGGCCAGATCCAAGGGCGACGCTGTGCAATACAGTATAAGGAAGAAGAAAATTAGCAACTGAAGTATCTTGAATCCTTATGACGCGACTAAGAGGATCAAAAATAAGGGATGCATTAGCATTATGTGGCTTCTGGAGTAGATCTAACACGAATGCCCGGAGCCAAACGTTGTAGCTCTTGGTTGGCTGAAAGATTGGGTATAGAACGGGATTCGTCGCCATGGCTGTAACAGTATACTTCGAGCTTAGGAAAGGCGACAGCGTCATTTGGACGCTCTCAGGTAAACTAAGCCACTTCTTATGTAATTTTTCTGCATCGCCTGTATCAATCTGATGACTCCGATATTGGGAAACAACCACTGAAAAATCGCATCTTCTTAGTAATTCCTGCATGGCGTAAGAGAAAAATCCCTGGGCTCTAGGGTTCGTAGCAGAAGCAAAGGCCTTCACAAGGACTTCTTGGAGGATGAACAAGACGAAATCGGTCGTGTCGGCCGAGCCATCGAAATTGCTGAGGACAACGATTTCTTTCCGTTTCCGAACTGTTTCGACTCTGTTCGAATCAACACAACCGATTAGGCCTAAACATTCACCTGCAAGTCGTGCGACATCTATGTTGCTGTCATTGAATTGCACGCAGGCATCGAGAATAGCTCGAATAAGCTCGCCAACGACCTTTTCCGGTTGCTCACTAACAGCTGACGCCTGTAAAAATTCCTGGTTCTTCTTGAGATAACTCGCAAGCTCCGTCAAGCCCTGAGTTACAACACTGGCGTGTTCGTGGCTGATTCGTCGGCTAAATATCTGATATTCTTGCTTGACATCTGGTTTTGATCTCATCTTGACAAGCCGTTCCTCGCACGATTCCAGCTCGGGGATGTGAGCAAGGGACGGCAGAAGATCTGCATTGACTCCCAGGGTTTGGAAGCGCTTGGTCAATAGATATTCGACTAAAATACGGGCGTACTCTCGTGTAGAACTGTCGAAAAGCTGCCAATGCTGAATGATGATGGCAAAGGTTGTTTCAAGCATGACTGAAACTTCTTCATCGTCAAAAGCTCTGATCATAGTCCCCCATGCATGAAAAGCTGCAGTGCGGAGGTGATCATTCGATAAGGCAGATTGTAAGCAAGCATGGATCTGAGGTAAGGCAGACCTAGTGTGGCTCTTGCCTACCTTTACCAGTTCCTCTATTCCTCTTAAGGATCGTTTCTTCTCGTTCGGGGATTGCCAAATGCGCGTATCGTTGACAAGTTCTGAGAAATGGGACATTATCCCTAGGCTGTATTGTTCCAGAAACGCGCCAATTTTGTCCTTACCTTGCTCACCATCACTGGGGATGATGTCGCAGTGTGCTGCTAAAATATTGAGAGCATGTCGGACCTGCCATCACTAGTCAGCTCGCACCCGCAAACACGTCGTGTCGGTTCTTTCCGTCACCATTTACTGCCGTGGTAACCGGGTGCAGCAGTGTAGTTCTACGACGGGAAACAGGGAGACCAAAGAACGGAGATTATGTGAATGGAGATTATGTGATGGGAACCAAGCGTATGGGGGAGTAGGAGCATTAAATAATGAACTTACTCTGGATTTCTTACTGTCGTCTTCATCCCCAGCATTCTTCAATAATTCCACCGCTATCTCTATGGCGCCTATCCCCAGGCACTGAACAAGGTCAATTTTGTCAAATGCAGCTGATACACCCCGAAGAAGGCCCATGATGAACTTCTCGATATCAGGGACTGCTTGCACAAGCAGGAGAGGCATGATTGCAACCATATTAGAAATAATGGCCTTACTCGGATCATCGTCGTCGCGCGCCTGGGATATCTTTGTGATGATGTCTGTATTCTTGGCCAGGACTAGCCATGGAAGAGTGAAGGTCTGAGTTTCTACCAGAAACTCCGGCACACTTATGGACAGCAATTCGGCCATCAGTTGCACAGTCTGTGGCCGATTCTGTAGATCACTAACAGCTGTGTGGGCAATAGTACGCCAAAATGGACTGAACATTTGCCCAACAGGAACGCCGTGAGCTTCTGCTGTGCTGAGTATTTCGGTGAATGCAAGCCCAGAGACTATCTGATTCGTATGTCCCAAGTATTCTACCAGTCTCAGAAGAGTCAGGTTTAGTTCTCGGTCTTTTGAAACCCTAGCTATTTGTCCCCAAGCCAACACCCAAGTCTCGGTAAGGTGAGGCACAGTTTCTCCAGAGAACTGCCTGAAGATATTAATAGCATTCACTCTGTTTTTTCGCGTTACATTGACGTTGACGTTATCTCCATCCCTGAGAAAGGCTGGTAGAGTACGTCCAGCAACAATCCGAAGTTCTCGAACTGAGCTACGGAGGGAAGCCAAGCACCATTGGCCCAATGCCGAAGACTCAAGATCCATGAACTGAGCCCCTTCAAAATGGAGGGCAAATTTTCGTACGACCATCATTGCCAATATGCGCGGCTTCCTCGACAATTCAAAGTCGTCAACTTTGAGGAGGGCAGACAATATGGCGACAGCCTGTGCTTCCACTTTCACCATATCAGCAAATTGCGCATCTGGATGTGTTGCGGGATCAGATCGCACGGCGCAGATGGGCACATATGATGAGACGGGATCATGGGCGACGCTGCCACTAGGTTCGTCCACGTTGAGTTCGGCCTTGCCTCTGTAGTCACATATGGTGCATTCAGGCTCGCCATACTCCCCATACTTGTCACGGAATACAGTCAGGGTATCAGCGCCTGCGCAAGGTATCATGCCCAAAAGCTTCAATGCTTTACAGCGATTTGTATCCTCGAGGTGGGAGAAGCAGTCTCTACTCATTGTCAGAATATATAAATCGATTTATGAAAGGAATACCAACGCCGCGATATGGCTCAATCCATCCAAATCTGTTGCTTTCTGGGCTCCCAGAAGCATGTATACCTCTTCTGTGATTTCTTCCAGTACGTTTAGAGGTGCAATTTTGCGGCGCTTGGTTTGAGGGCCGCCATCATTATCATTGTCGACGCTAGGTAAATCTTTGAAGCAGAGACTCCGAAACTGCAATTCAAGTGCCCTATCTTCCAAAGTTGTTGGGGCACTCTGAGGCGGTATATTTTGGCATTTTTGACGCAGAAGGAGAATACAGGTCTACAAAGCCAATATTAGTATCACAATGATGCAACTGGCATATAGACTCACCTTCAGATCAGCGTCACCAGGTGTTGCGGTCTGGGTTCCAAGCAAAATACACTTGTCTAAAACCGGAAGTAGATTAATTGCGACAACTTGCGATACAGATCCGGATGTTTCACAGGCTGATGCCAGATCCAACAGAATGCTTGTAAATTTGATTCGGTCAATTACATCAGAAAATGGAGTTGAATAGGCAACAAGCTCCGAACAGAGATGAGCCAAAACTCGGTGACCTTTGCGGTGGGCTGGATCGTCCATGTGCTGGCCTTGAGACGACACAAGTCTGTGAACTGTATCGACAGAGACGGAGCACGAGTGTATCTCATCTTGCTCGGTTTTGTACGCCGCTGACCTGGCAGCGGTTGTTCGAAGCTCGAGAAAGCTGTCAAAAACCCATGTCGTGTATCTGTGCGAAGTGCTCTCGCTAAACTGGCCGTCAACGAAGGATGACAATGACAAGTCGGCCACAAGGGTCAATAGCTGTTGAGTATGATGAAATGAATCCGAACCCCCACGTAAATTATATGTGCATCCATTCTCGACAAAACCCAATTGAGGAAGAGAGATGTCGTCCTCCATCGTCATCAGAGGCAGCGTTAGAGTCGAAGTCGATATCGCCGCCACATTGTGCAGCGAAGCATCCGCACAATGTCTCAAATAGCTGAAGAATTGCAACCCGATTCCCCAAAACTTAACTTCCAGGACCCGAGACATATCGAAAGCGATGTGGAAGAGCTCTTTCACTTTCGGCCACAGCGATTCGCAGCCTTCCTTCCCAAGAAGTCGAAGCAGCCTTGGCCACAACCATATCCATAGAGGCACTCCTCTCCCTGTCCGGACCAAGTCATTCTGTGTCCCAACCTTTGTGAGGATTTCCGGTGTCTCTTTTATAGAAGTAATGAACAAGTCGAGAACTTGGGCAGCATCATCAAGGACCCTTTCCTTCTTCGCAAACGGATCGCTTTCGTCGCTGCATACTGGGCCCAGACGTGCTTTGGTTAGCACGTATACAACTCGATAGTTGTTTTCTATGATCTCTTCGGGTGTTGTATGCTCGTTGCGGGTTTTGTCGAACTTGGAGACTTCAGAGACGAGAAGTCCAAAGCTGTCTTGGGAACCTTGGAGGGAGGGTTTGTGACTCCCCGACAGTTTATTCACAAGTTTGGCAGCAAGAGTCGAGGGGGGCAGTTCGAAGGCACCTGGGCCAGTATCCATACTGTCGCCATTCGTAGATTGGTGTCCTGGTGGCATTCGTGATGGGTTGCCCATGATATATTTTTCCTGGGCTCTATAACAGACACGGGATAGAAAACCCCAATAACAATAACGGCGCAATATCCATTGAGAAGACGTCTGATCTGATTGGCGCCGTGATTCAGCCTGTGTAGTGCATTTCCAGCAAAAACGCTGATATGAGTTCTGTGAGTGTCGTTGGTCGCCATATGTCGGGGACGCGGACGGACGTGCTCTCAGCGAGTCGCGAAAGCACGTGATCTTAATTGCGTCGGAGTTAAAGAACTTCGTCTGTGCGGCGGCTTCTCCAGTCAAGCCGGACGGACCTTGACGACGATAATACTTATTCTTCCCTTTGACATTTCCAATTGCCATTGACTACATATCAGCCCGCGCAATACATAGGCTTCATATCAGGCACGTCAGCTAAATGGCCATCTTCCAGTCCAAGAAATTCCGGCCTTCGGCCCAAGCAAACACCGTCGCATCCAGGTACCGGAGTGCCCTGGCAAAGCACCCATTTGCGCTTTTTGGTCTCCCTTTCATTGCAACCATGGTCGCTGGGTCGTTCTTCTTGACCCCCGCCACTGCGATCAGATATGAGAAACATGATAGACGAGTGCAGAGGGTTAGCAAGGACGAGGAGCTGGGGATTGGAAAGAATGCAAGGAAAGTCGATATGAAGGAAGAGTACTATGTAAGTTGCCGTGCGGGTGCCATTAGGAGAGATATTCGAAGGTCAAAAGCCTATACTGATTTGTTAACAGAAACTGGCCGCAAAAGACCTGGATGATTGGGAGCAGAAGCGAGTCAAGAGATTGAAAGGAGAGCATGACGGCATCATTTGAAAAGGGACACAGACACGACGTTGTTTGAATACCGCTGAGATCCATAGCAGCGACGGCATGCCGAGAACCGGCGAGCCTGTTAGGTGGGAGACATGACGGGACACATCTGTTTTGAATTCCCAGAGTGCCAGAACGGCCTCGAAGTGTCTGATAACCCAAAACCCAGCTCCATCAACTATTGTTCCATGCAGGACATATCCATAATATGCCTATAATATACCCAGGATAGAGGCAACTTATATTTTTTTTTGAACTACACCTTCCTCATGTGACACATTTCAATTCAGTCGCAGGGATATTGCTTGGTCTTACAAATACACACATCTAAAAGTGACCAACCTTCCCCAGAACTTAGAGTAGCAGAAAGTGGGGTAATTCCGATATTGGCGCCTAGATATGGTATATACGACATTTATTTCCATTCTGCCTCGCCATTCATTACACATTTTTTTTTGATGATATGCAAGAATGACGGGTTCTAGATTACCTGCTGTCTCCATGCATCCCATGATACCACTCTCGATCATCTCATCTGCGGCGCAAAGTATCGACGATGCATCCATAAATGATTTGGTCACTGGGTTCGCGGCCCTTCATCGAAGATGCATCACGGAGGATGCCACGATCGCAACGTTCCTGCCTCCGCTCGATGACAACAAGATGGGGGAGTTTTGGTTGGGATTGATCCGGCAATGTCAATCAGGCACGCCGGAGTCCGGGGAAAAGGTGATTGTGTATCTAACGGAGGATGGCGCCATCACCGGTGTAGCGAGTTTGTTACTTCCATGGAGCCAGACCGGGAACCACCGGGCATGGGTGGAAAAGTTGATGGTTGATGGACGCCTTCGACAGCGAGGAATTGCACGGCGGTTGATGGCCGAACTGGAGAGGATTGCTGTTGAGAAGGGGAAATGGATCTTGGTAGGTCCTCTGCCTATCAGGGATTTGCCGTACTGATGGGGTGAAGCTACTTGACACGGAGACGGGGAGTAAAGCGGAGAAGGTGTATCCCAAGTTTGGATATGTTGAGTACGGCAAAATTCCGGATTACTCGGTGAGCCCTGACGGACTCGTGCTGAAGAGTGAGACGTTCTTCTATAAAGACCTTCGTGCTGTGCCCACAGCAGCAAATTAAACTATTGCAGTTGATGGATACGTATGTAGACAAATGAAGCATTATATATTATATTCATCGCCCTCAAGTTTTAGCACGCATAGCGAAAATGGTACGAACACAGCGGATTCATGTGGTGAGAAATCGCGGTTGAAGCCGCCACGTTGAACACCCGATACCGACGCGTGGTCACGTGCTACCCCTCAGGCTCCAGGGAAATCCAAAGGCGGTGACGATATAACGTTAGCAACCAACAACCAACTCCTCACAACAGCCCGCCACCCATCCGAATAAAAACTTCCAGTTTACCATAGCATCAGATCTACTCATATCCATAACCACACCAACGAACTTTAACCCCTTAAACCCCTTAAACCACCCCACAACTTACCATGGGTTCCGTCGTACTACCCCACCTGCGCACCGGGTGGCATGTCGACCAAGCTATCATGAACGAGGACGAACGGCTTGTCGTCATCCGCTTTGGACGTGATTATTCTCAGGATTGCATGAGGCAGGACGAGGTGCTGTTCAAGATTGCAGACCGAGTAAAGAATTTCGCCGTCATCTATGGTCAGTCACTCCAACTCTATCACGCTCATTAAGATTTGCTAACGATATTACAGTTTGTGACTTGGGTAAGTGTCTCCAGCTCAACATGCTGATATAAACTAATTCGGTTGCTTCTTTAGAGGAAGTGCCCGACTTCAAGCAGATGTATGGTGAGTAGGCCATATGAGCTCTCGTTTGGTGTATTTGGAGAGCTAACAACTTCCTCGCAGAATTATACGACCCCATGACAATCATGTTTTTCTTCCGGAACAAACATATGATGTGCGATTTTGGGACCGGAAATAACAACAAACTGAACTGGGTGCTGGAGGATAAACAGGAACTCATCGACATCGTGGAGACTATCTACCGCGGAGCCAAGAAGGGTCGAGGATTAGTGGTCAGCCCGAAAGACTACTCTACGCGTTATAGGTACTAGGCACCGAATATGCAGGGGCTTCATCTGCTTGACCCGATATGCGCTGGGGCTTTCGAAGGCTCGCAGTATTCTGTCGTCGAAACGTCCATTTTTCACATTGAGTTTCGACAAAACACGCATCGACAGAGGGTCATTCAGAGTGTGGGAATACAGGTCAGGCGGCTGGGTTATGAGCACACGAAAAACCAACCCATATTCGAATAGTAGGATGGCGGTTACGAAATGGCGCCAAAGCATCGCATTGCGAGACCTGAGGGGTGGACGTGGCAAATTTGAGGATGATGCGTAATAACTGTAAGGCCCCTCAATATATTCTCAAGACTAGAAAAGGGACTCAACAGTATTCAAGAAACGGCACTTCATACGATTTTTCAGATACTCGTTTATTGGGCACATTGGAGGATTATTACCCTTCGGTATAAGATTCAAATGCATTGGGCCTGCAGAACATAGTCATGCTTCATGCTTTCCTACATGTCGCAGGTTTTTCCATTTGACACGTGCCTATTCTAATATTTCAAACGATGTCCCTACTTCACAGCTACATGAGTCTTTTGAGAAACATCAGTATGTTTGCTGTTGCTAGCGCAAATAATCCTCTTGAAACTGTCCAAACTGCTGGCACAACCAAAGTTTGGAAGATTTATGGCAACAGAGTCACATCATGATATTATCACAACAAACAGTTGAGGTTGCCCTGTCAGCATGAATTACAAAATGTCGCCCATCATGAAGGCAAGCCAGTTCTTTGCTTCCATTAAAGCCCTCCACATCTCCCCCATATCTTCAGTCCGGCACACGCCCGGTACTCATCCCAGATAGCCAAGACCGGAAGTCTGCATTATCCCACCCAGTCGTGCATTGGCTCTCAGCGGACCTCTCTGCCGCAATGTGTCGTCATTTTCAGCAATATGGGGCCAGTTGTGGATGCGATCCCAATCTATCACAACAGGAATACGAAGGTTTTGACCCCTACCATACCGGCTACTATCCAAACACCCATCTATCCTATGGCGACGAAACCAACTACCATTGGAATGCACATCAATCCTTCGGCGATGACGCCAATTGCCATTCGAATGCACATCAGTCCTTCGGCGATGATGCCAATTACCATTCGAATGCACATCAGTCCTTCGGCGATGATGCCAACTACCAAGGAAAAACTTACCACTCCTTCGACGATGGTACCGGTTTCTATGGGTACTCTGGCTTTGGGCAAGGCTTTGATGGTAGCGCACAACCCCGCTACGCATCATATGGGCATTTCTACGGGTATCCTCAGCAGTACGACCCGTATGCAAGCCCATACGCGGTACCCCCGAGACAATACGCGCAGCAATATAGTTGCAGCTACCAAGACTTTGATAGGTGCGGTGGTGGCTGCTGTGCGGACGACATATCATCAACCGGTTACTGCATACCAGGCTACTATGACTATCTTTGGCCACCAGCGATGGTTGAAGCTGTAGAGAACGTGGAAGAGTTTACAATGAAATGGGAGACCAGGCCGATGTCTAGGTTAAAGACTAGAAGACAACGGAAGAGAGCGGGTGGAAGG
This sequence comes from Pseudogymnoascus sp. VKM F-4281 (FW-2241), assembly GCA_000750745.1. Lineage (NCBI taxonomy): Eukaryota > Fungi > Ascomycota > Leotiomycetes > Thelebolales > Thelebolaceae > Pseudogymnoascus > Pseudogymnoascus sp. VKM F-4281 (FW-2241). The sequence continues at coordinate 34,406 of JPJV01002267.1, forward strand.
CGTGGAAGGGAGTATTATGGATCGTATGGGATGGGTGGATGCGGCATGATGTAGTATGAGGCATGTCAGCCGAATATCAAATTTTGATCTACGACGGAAGATGGCAGTCATAGCTGGGGGAGGGGATTGGAATAAATGGGCATCTGTGCACGTAGATTTCTGTACTAAGGGGAAGTCTTGTGATAAACTTGTTGGTCTCAAATACCATATTTCCCATTTCATGTGTCACGTGTATTCGCGTTCGGATAACGCGTAATTTGGAGTCCATGCGGGACATCGTCGCGAGTTCAGCATTACATTGTTTTATTAGGAAGCCACAACGAACAGCGGCAACTTACGAAATCATGAAATGGAAATGCGTTTCTTAATACCTTGTCTTCGGAATTGATTGCCTTCGGGCCAAATTCCTGCCAGCTATGGCATCGCTTGTCCATCACACCCCGGCGGCGCCCACCGCAATACCCCTCACACAGAACACCGCGCCCGTGATTGAGTTTCGCTGCCTATTCACGTCCGATATCCGGCGGAAACAGAAGCGATGGCAGGAAGGTCGCCTCAAGTTTCACACATTCAATAAACGGGCGATGGTCTATGACGAAAGACTGAATTTCGTGGGCGATACGCACTGGCACGACCGCCATATTGATGAGGGAGATGAGCTAGAGCTGGATCGGGCCGCGGTGCTGGTTCAAGTTGCCGATTGTCTGGGAAGTAGGGATCAAGACTTGACGGAGCTTCTGGACAAGCGCATGAGGCAGAGGGAAGAGAGGGCAGCAGTGAGAAGGCCGAGTTCATCGCCAGCTGATGTGCCGCTTGGCGACTTACGGATCGCAAGACCGCGCAACGCCTACTCTAAACTGTCGCAGAAACCTTTAAGTGCTCTGCTCGGGACACCAACAGGGCACCATGGGAGGGCATTGCTTCCGACTACTTCGCCCTTTGAAGACAGGCAGAAAGGACTACGGCAAGAGAGAGAGACGCTGGAACGGCCATCTAAGCGTAGGAAAGCCGAGCCTACGTATTCGAAAGCCGGCTACGCGCAGAATTTAACCGGGGCTATTCTCGACCTGTCTTCGACACCGCACAGTACTGCTCCTTTGCGGCGGGAGCCGTTATGGTCCAGGACTTCGAGAAGGCAGGAGGGAAATGAGGGTTCTAAAGGGGAATCCCATCTTACGGATCCTCTTTCGATGGAATTTCAGGAACCACCAAGACAGGAACGGAGACAATGGCAGCCCCCTGAAAAAAAATCTAAGTCTGGATTTGCCCAAACCTTAACAGGAGCCGTTTTAGACCTGTCATCAACTCAAAATACGAATGCTTTTATGCGTCATCATCTCCCGTCGACGCGAAACGTGGAGAGGGAAGCAACTGTGGAGTATCGCTCAGATAAAGGGAACCGGCAGTCGAGAATCGAGACGGCCGGGCTAAACGTGTTGCAAATGCCCGTCGTTGAAAAGCAAAGTACAAATCAAATAAAAGTTAAAACGGGCAGGGGGGCTTTAAATGAGGCTCCAGCTAGAAATTCGTCAGTTACTGCTGCCAAGAGGGGACAGGCCATGTATGGCGGAGTACAAGAACGAGATAGCGTCAGAGGCTCTGATGGAGTTCCATCTGTTGACGACGAGTTCATCGATATTGACGACATAGAGCATGTCTGTCGTCCCCGAAATTCTCCAATAGTGAGCAACGACAATGATGTTGGCGAAGGTAGCAGCAATTCGCATTCGATATCTATCTCACCGTCTCCTCAAGTGCCTCCACCAGAAGAATCTAGGAGATCAGTTACCATAGTGCCCGTCAAGGCTTCTGAAATTGACCCAGATGTGGCAGATGTCCCGCCTGAGACAGTTGGCTCCATCCGTCTCAAATCCAGACCAAAAAGGAAAATGCTACTCTTAAACGATAGCAAGCAACCACAACCGCCTCCCGTCCAGTTCAGCACTGGACCTGTTTCACGAGCGGATTATATTGCTCCAGAGCAGTCACAGGCAACGAAGAAATTGGATGAGTTCCATGCACAACAGAAAAAGCAGCTAAGAGCAAGAGCTGCCAAACGTAAAGCTGCTGTTGAACAGGACGACGATAGTCCATCTGAAGCCGATGGTATATCTTGTGGGATTAGATACGATGCCGGTAAAGTTGTTGACGCTTTGCCATCCAAGCCAGATATTTCTCTCCCTAAACCCCCAAAAGAAAGTATATCTCGACACCCACAATCGGAACGAAGAGTACAGCAAGACAAACCAATCGTGGTTGAAGAGCTTGTCCCGCTTCCAAACAAGGGCACTACAAGTTCAATCTCACGTCAATCGCCGGAACCAGTACCTCAATCCTCTGAGCCAGCATTCGAACAGTTGAGAACTGTCGCTGATAGACTCGCATCGGGACTGGGCGGAGCACTGCAAACTACTTCCGTTAAGCCTTCTGTTCCAAAGCTACCAGAGACGACGACAGAAGTGAAAGCTTCCCAAGTTAGGACAGCAAACGCGAAAGTTCCTCAGACCAGGACGAGTGGCAGGAGACGGTCGGAGGTCTCACCAAACACAACTACAGCAATGACGGCGACCACATCTTTGCCGAAAGATCTCCCCGTCGAGGCTCCTCCCAAAAGACCCCAGATTACAAAACCTCAACTGCTGAAGACCAGCAAAACAGCTCGTAGCAAGATAGTCGTCGGTTGGGTAGGTGATCCCATGGAGCCGGTTGTAGTACAACCCCGCCCAGTCCGGGCCCAGGTCCAGGTGTCACAGAGGCATGAAGTGAGCGACGTCAGTCAGGCTGGGGTGCAGCATAAGGTTGCAGCACAAAACGTTGAAACACTCCGAGTTGTCTCTGCGAGGGCGCAGCAGCCGCTGCAGGATGTTTCATTGCGACGGCGACCTATTGCGGCGAAGAGCGCGGGGAAGGTGGCAGAGAGCGGGGTTCCTGCAGTGCGCAGTGATTCTGGACCGTGGAGTCGTGAGGCGTTTGATCTGTTCGATTGGAGACCGGATGAGATTGGCTGAGACTGTCTAATGGACGGGCCTGGACTGCTGCGGGAGAGGTAGCTATGAATTACGATCATCACGATTTTGAGTCTGGAACACCAGACGGGCTTTAGCTTCTACATAATAATAATAAGCATTGGAATCACATATGTCCATTTTGCCCTTTGTCGGGATCCAGCTGGCAGGTCCAGGGCACCATACCCATGTCACCGGTTAAGGCAACTGGCGCTGGAGTGCTGTCGCTGCTGGTGATCATGAACATATTCGTGAGGGCAACTGACCGGTGAATGATAATGGAGGATTCGCTGTCCCACATGGTGCAGAATCCGAAGGTCTGGAGCAGCGAACTATGCTCTCTACTGTTTGCGCGTTGTGCCTTGGAGTGTGCATTCTGAGCTGTGCTCGTCATCGTGAACTCTGCACTTTTAGCAGTGTACTGTTCTCTGTGTTTATGTGGAGTTGAGGAAAGAAGTATACCCTACCCAGTGCAACTAACTAACTAATTGGTAGTTCACACATTACAGTATGAGCATGATTATTATACGATGTTGTATATACCAACGCATTGTGAGACTCCGAAATTGATACTGGCGGTGGGTGAAAGGGCGGGATGACGAAGTGCTGTCGATCACCCGCCGCTGTCAACTGGGTAAAAAGTTGGTTTCGCGACAGTTCCCGCCGCCATATTGCGAACCATTGCTGGGCGCCCCGATTGCGCGGACCAACCACCAAAATCAAGAGCGCATCTGCGTGGTTCGTTCGCCTCGATTGTCCTCTTATTCATAAATTGCGAAAAGCCGCCGCCGCGTACCTTTACACTACACATACATAAGTCCCATCCACCCAGAGGTAACCCAAACTCTCTATCTATATATCCATCTCCTTGCCTCTCTCTCTCATTCTCTCTCGTTTCCTCACCCCGCCATCCTCGTCCTCACTACCGTCCGCTGAGCGAAAGTGCATACAGCCTTCCCAAACCACCCAACAATATCCAGGCTCGCAGCTCAAAAAACCTCTTCCACATCGAGCATCCGATTTTATCCACAGCTCACATACCGAGCATCATTGTTCTTATTGTACGACGTTTCGTTCGAGTACACAGAACGACAAATCCATCCAGACTCCAGCCGCGCCGATGGCCCAAGACGATATCCCGATTCGACTTTCCCTCTGACAAGCCACCAATTTGTGAATGTATCACAGATTCCTCGAGGCTTCTCTTAATCGATCGCTTCCTTCTATCCTCGACTTCATACCCACATTTCGCCTGCCGGGCAGGCACGCAGCAAACTCGGCCCAGTTCCGCCTCTATATCTGACCGACTTCCTGCACCTCACCGAAAGACCGAACAGCTCGCCTCCCTCGCAGATACTAAACGTCTAGATCCCCGAGCCTAGCGAGACTGTTTGAATATAATCTACACCAGCGGAACCACGACCGACAACATCATGCCTTATAACTCGAAAATTGCGTCCGTCTCTCTGCCAGCTCCAGGGCCATTAGATCTTCCTGCCCGCGCAGGAGCGAAGCTGATCGAGCCTCACAAACGCGGAGATATCCGTGCAAAACTACGCCAATATCGCATGGCAGTTATACTACAAGATGTCCCCGTGCCAACCAGCCTCGAGTCCAGCTCTCCCTTCCATGCAACTCAGAGCTCGCAGGGATCATCTGCGTCTCGAACGTTTCCGCCCCCGCTGAGCGAGGCATCTTACGCGACGAGCCACACTGATTACACCGTTGTATGGAGCCAGCAAGATGGTAATTTCTTGTCGGAGCCAAAGAAGAAGGCACTCTGCCCGGTAATGAGAAAGCGGAAGGCGCTGATGCGGTGCCTGGGCTGTTGCTTGAATAACTGCAGGAGGAGGAAAGTGAAGGTATTCACAATACACTCTACTCCTTCTTAGCTTCGATAGAAGTACTAATATACACATACAGTGCTTATTGTCCCATCACGCCCTAGAAGACCTCCTAGATGGAAATCACGACGAACACAATGAATCGGACGTCCAATGGGCCCTGGCTTACGAATCTGAAGCAAAAGGGTCTGATGCCATCTCTGGGGCCTATCAAATTGAAGAGGGTGCAGTAAAGGACGAGCAGAAGTCGTCGATCTTACAGAATATCGATAATGCGGCAAACACGCTTGATATCCACACGACACCGGATCCCATATACCCCACCACGATCAACGAGGGTGACTTTGATGACTCATTATTAGAACCCGGGGAACTCGCTCAATGTGACGCTCCTCACAGTAACAATCAATTTCAATCTTTTGGTCCCCCTTCCGTACCACGACGTCTGTTCAGCACCCTCAAAACAGATCGAACATATTTGCTCGCGACGGAGGTGGAGGGGTTGGGACCCAACGGGCGGTATTACTATTACCTCTGTCTTTGCAACCCAGCAAATTGCCAGGACACGTTCAGCTCCCCACGAGAACTACTATATCACACACAAAGCTACCACCCGGGATTCCCGCCCATGGGCGTCGACCCGATGAGACTGGTGTGCCCGGAGTGCATGACGTTCTACGCTGAGAGGCTAAATTCTGGGACCTGTCCGAATCCGCAGTGCTCATCACTGGGGGACCCGGTGGTGAATATCTACGGAGAGTTTTACCTGCCAGGCGAAGTCTCCTGGATGGACGATCAGAACGCCTCGATGGGATCTATAGAGTACGAGACATATAACGGTTCGTTTTACTGATTTAGCTTTGATTTGTGGCATTTTCAGGTTTCTCATGTTGGAGTTTTTTATTAGAAGGTTGCAATTTCATGATATATGGATGATGGATGACGTATGACGGATGGTGGATAATGGATGATGGATGATGCTTTGTTTTAAATATCGGACATGCAGGCATGTGCTGGCTGGACCACAGGGCGAACAGGATACCCATCGTGATATAGGAGGCTAGCATTGGCGGCGCCTCTAGGAGTTTTCAGGACGTATTTTGACGTCCGCTCTGCAGCATATTCAGGGACTTTTGGATAAGCCTTACCTTTGAACCCTTGGAACTGTGTTGAGTTACTTTATGAGACCCTGAGTCTAACGCCACGTGGAAAGCACCCCTATGAGGGAATGATTCTCATTATTATGGAAGGATATGCTGCAACGTGCATCACTGCAGAACAGCAACTCTGCATGCCTCACCCTCAGCTGCATACTGTGGGATATCGTCGGTATCTGCGCAGCCACAGAAAAAAGTGAAGCTGAGGGTATCTAAACGCTTGATATTTTCTTCTTGGTCATCCTGGTAAGCCAAAGTTTCTCCGTGACAGGCAAACGCGACGACTTCTGCCCCTTATCCACAACGGTGCCCCACTTTGATTGGTCAATTCATTCGCCACAACGCAAGCTCCTCTGCATTGAGCCAACGGAGGCCCAGAAGTCGTTGATAGATCGTGGATAACCAGGACATAATTACTAACTCACGGCAAGTGTTTACACTATTATCGGGCAAGCCATCACTGTCTCATCACACACGAGCATAACAATTTTGCGCGTCGCGCTCTCGTACAATTCTTACAATCGCTTTTTACTCTTCCTTGTCTTGTATACCGTTATTCTCTCCCTCAATGCCATCGCGGTCATTGTGCAACCTCTTCATCTCATGCACGCATGCAAGTAGATCTTCGTGCGACTTTCGTTGAGATCTCAGGCTTCGCACAAGCAGACAAAATCAATTGACCTACTCCTTCCAACCCGCAACTGCAAACGAACGCTGTCAGGCTTACGATCCTCCCGAAAGAACCTATATACCCAACGCTGTCCCTCGCATCCGCACCTCCGGAAACTTTACATCACAGTGCATGAGAGCTTCCCCACACAATTAAAGCCCACATCCAAAGCCTCAACAACAACCATCCGCCACAATGGCAGCCACCACCACCTCGCAGTCGCGCAAATTCGAGCTCCCGGTCCTCGCACC
>JPJV01002270.1:0-13950 GCA_000750745.1 Pseudogymnoascus sp. VKM F-4281 (FW-2241)
GGGGGGGGGGACGTACATTCCAAGCAAAGAGGATGAGAACAGGCCCAATAGGTGCCTTTTTGATATACCTCCTAAACCCCTTCTCCTCCTCCCCCGGTGTATCCCCCAACGCCTCCTCGGAGATCTTAAGCAGATACTCCCCCCTCTTCGCCGCCGTCGCCACTTCCACACCCGTATAAGCGATCGGTCGACCCATCTGCTCCGTCAGTTCCTTGGCGTACTCATCTTTCTTCGAGAGCAGGATTTCCAGCGCCTTTTTGACAATGTACTGGCGTTCGGAGAGGGTGGTTTTGCTCCATGTCTTGAAGGAAGAGGTGGATTGGTCGGCGATGGTGGAGAGGGAGGCGGGGGTGGCGCCGACGCGCTTGAGGATGCCTTTGTTGGTGGTGGGGGAGATGGTGGTGAGGACTTCGGCGGACATTTTGGGGAAGTTGGGAGATATATGTTTTGTATGTACTGTTTTTACAGTTTATATTAAAAGGAAGTTATATTTCCACAAGGAAAGGGAGTCAATGGTGAGTGACGAGTAGAGTGTCCGCCGTTTACGTAGTTTGTGTCCCCATAAATGAGGGGCTTATCGGGCTGGTGGCGCTGGTCTGCTGTTATCGGTGTAGCGGGCCGATAGATGTTCCGGCTATCAGTAAATTTCCATGCAAGGACAAAGAATAATTGGGCAAGAATTAATGCGACTTCACGTCTTTTAAGAAAGCACAGCAACGATGACAACAAGGAAGCACAACGAATTCCTCGAGGCGGACGAGAGCGATGATGACAGGGGGAGCGAGGGATATGATTCCGAAGCCGAGGATTTGAGGAAAGGAGAAAGAGGCCAGAAGAGAGTCAAGGTCGACAGCGACGCCAGCGACGCCAGCGACGACGACGAAGACGACATCGACGACTCCTCCACCTCCAAGGCTGCCAAACCCAGCATCCTACACGAAGAATACGGCGACGCACCCCCCACCTCCGACCTCCCCTCCGACGAAAAACCCAAGCGCCTACGCAAATCCGCCGACCTCCCCAACACCTCCAAGCTACTCAGCAAAAAAAACCTCGTCGCGACCGAAGCAGCCATAAAGCGGTCCGGCGTCGTCTACCTCTCGCGCATCCCTCCTTTCATGAAGCCGCAGAAACTGCGCTCCCTCCTCGAGCCCTTCGGCTCCATAAATCGCATCTTCATGACGCCCGAGGACCCAGCGTCGCACACGAGGCGCGTGCGGAATGGAGGGAACAAGAAGCGGTCTTTCACGGATGGGTGGGTGGAGTTTGTGAGTAAGAGCGATGCGAAGAAGGCGTGCGAGTTGCTTAATGCGCAGATTATTGGCGGGAAGAAGGGGACGTACTATCATGATGATGTTTGGAATTTGCTGTATCTGAGGGGCTTCAAGTGGAATAATCTGACGCAGCAGATTGCGGCGGAGAATGCGGAGAGGGCGAGTAGGATGAGGGCGGAGATTAGTAAGACGACTAAGGAGAATAAGGAGTTTGTGCAGAATGTGGAGAGGGCGAAGATGCTGGAGGGGATGGAGGCGAAGAAGGCGGCTAGGAGGGCGAAGGAGGGGGAGGGTGGACCAGCTGGTGAGGCGGGTGGGAAGGTGGAGAAGGTGAAGAAGGGGGGGGAGAGGGCGAGACAGTTTAAGCAGACACAGGCTGTGCCGAAGAGGAAGGCAACTGATCAGTCGGAGAGTGTCAAGCAGGTGTTGAGCAAGATTTTCTAAAGGAGCAGGTAGCTTCCAGTTATACGATTTATTGAACCATTATATAATCACGAGCATGCATGTGCAAAGGACATTTCATTTCACTGAGGCCATTATTTGAAGTAGGACGTATTGAAGTCACTGTTATTGGGCGACTAACTAAAACAACACTTTTCCTGTCATGTCACGTTAACCCAACCTCGCAATGCTCAAAACGCCCAAAACTCCCGTTCCTCCGAGCGCTCTTCCAACCCTGACACGCTTTTAGAACCATCCCCTGGGTGGGGGAAAGTTCGTAGTTATGGTTGAAAAGCGAAGCAATGCCAGGTGAATGTGTCGTTTTTTTCAAATCCACATGGACAATGGAAGAGAAGTAGACTGGATGTGTATCAGAACTATGTTCTATTACATAGACTGACTGCTAATATGCATGATCTCATATGCCAGGCGATATGTCCAGATTCCGGACCAAAGACTTAACATCCCGAAAGCTAACTGCCACCAGCATCGTTAACCTTCAGTTCGTCGAACTCGTCGAGAAGCTCGTTCATGTCTATTTGCGGCGTGTGGTCCTCTTCTCCATCGCTTGTTTCGGTCATGCTCATGGCATCCGCCTCCTTCTGTGCTTGTTGGGCCTTGTAGAGAGCAAGAGTTTGTCTGAGCTCAGTGTCTTCCTCAACATCACGCAAGAACATCTCGTAGTCCTTATCCATCTTCTCCTGGTCTCCCTTCTTGGGCAACAGATCACCCTCCTCTCTGTTCATGCGCTTGAGGCGCCAGTTACGGTTCTTTGGCTTCTTCTTTCTAGCGTAGAACTTCTTCACTAACATGACATCTGGGATGTATGATGAATATGTAGACGAGTTCTCAACCGCATCGTATTGAGGGTTGTTGAAATTCGACTCGCTGAGGACATATCCCATAACCGAATCGCCAGGATGAATGACATTACCAAGATGCGTTCTTGTAAAGAATGTCTTGTCATTTTGGCCCAGGTCTGACGCTCTGGCAATGGTTGCCTCTGCAAGCGCCCAGCGACCCTTCTCCACGCCCACCAAATCGATATCCAAGACAACAAACTCGACAAGCTCCTTTACGTCCGCAAGGCACGAGAATGGTGCACGCCAGTAGATGGGGGTGCTGACGTCGTGAGTCTGCAGGGTGCTTGGGTCGAGTAGGTTGATGGCAGTTCCAACACGGTAGCATAGTGCTATCGGGTTCATGTTTCCGATCTGTTGTGCCAGCTTGATAGGCAGTGCTACCAAGTCATCCTTGCAGATGGGAACCAATTCGACGGAGTACGAGAACTTATATGACTTTGTCGACGTGTGGATATCCATGGAGATGAGCTCTTGGGACTTCTTGCTCTTGACTGGGGCGACAGATGTGAGGAAGTCGACAAAGGCGCTTGCCTGGTTTCTTGCTGCAAAATAAAAGTCCAAGCCATCTTTGACTTCTTTGATATTGATGGCATCTTTGTGGGCTCCATGCTTGAGGATAAGTTGTTCCAAGTAGAGGAAGGTACGCTTGTGCGGCACCTTCTGTCTAACCTGTACACAGGCTCTCCAGGTATTTGCTGTGTATGACTTGGCACAGTCGGGGCACTGCTGGTATGCCACCACATATTCGATCTCGAACGACTGTTGTAGGACAACGCCCTCGGAGACGGAGTCTTGAATGGTGAGCTTGACCTTGATTCTGCGAGAATGCGGTTCCGTCCAGATAAAGCTTGCGTCTATAATTCTGACTTTGTGAAGGCCTCGAAGCTTTTTCAGGCAAAGAGCCAGTAGTTCTCTCGATTCGGGCGCGGCCACGATATAACTGGTGGGAGGAAGTAACCATCTCTCGCAATCTCTGCAGAAATGGAGAGTGGCTTCTCTTTGGATGCCTCCCGAGACATCCATAGTGAGTTTAACACAGTCGTAACATAATGCGTTCGCAGATGCCGCTCCGTCGATGGGTGCACCACAGTTACAGCACAGAATCCTGGTTGCGTCAGTATAATTATTCACATGGCGGGGAAAAAGTTGCAGTAACTTACGTTGCGGCTGTCTGGGGGGCACGCGCGGCCGGCGCGATAGAAATCGGCGCATCTAAATCCATGGACGCCATCTTGAAAGGCCCAGGTGAATTTTCTTGTATTGTTGATTTGTAGTTCTCGAGTATTTCGAGTGTGGTGTTTGTTGAAGGATAACAAAAAGTTCCAGTCAAGAGTTTGCCCCGCGATTGCTGATTACGCACGGTAGCCGAGGGGTACCAAGGTGGCAATAGCTTATCAACCAACCACCCTTTCAAATCTCTGTCGATTTGTACACTATAATTTGCTAACCAATGATTATCGCGAAATAGTTTCCCTTGGTCTTTAAGACTCATGATATTAGGTCTTGGAACTCTTGGCTGATGATATTTGGAGAATTTACTTCAGAGATGACTCTGCCTTGGTAGGATCAACGCCACGTGAGCAAAATGTGAGGAAGATATGGAATATTTTTGAGAGTGGTGGCATTATAGAAACTTGGGCATATACTTGGCTTCCTTGGTATCCTCCTCTTCTTTCATTTTTTTGATTCTAGCCTATTCTCTCCTTCGAGTAATACGAGCCATGCTTTCCGCGGTCATTGTCCGGGTCGCGGAAGATGGCCCCCCTTGATTATATGACGACGGTTTAATCTTTTCGCCCTTTATTACTTCTGATCGCCGTGCTTTCCCAGACTCCGAAATTGTATTGCTCTTTTCAATCGATTCCTTCTTGATATATGAACTTATATGGTTAACCACTGGGGCTGCAGCAAGGTCATCGTCATCATCCTCAGTTTCAGTTTTTCCTTCCCCTTCTGTTGTTTCTATTGAAGCAGGCTTCGTCATTGCAGGCTCCTCTGGATCTGGTACGTCGTAGGTTTCCATTCGCCCAATCGAGGACCCTTTGTAGCCCGCAGCTGCCTTTGAGGTACTGCGGAATCCCGAAGTATCAGTCAATGGCACAGCGGATGCCCTCGGCTTTTCCATGAGCCCGTGGAGGGCAGTACCAAGCCAAGGGCCCTGACTTTCATCCGAATCGCCCTCCAGGTCCCGAGGTTTGTCTCCATGGATATCTTTGATTGCATCGGCTTGCTTCTTCGCCCTGGCTATGCTTTCGACTTTTCGGCGTGTCTGGTCTCCCATCTTGATTGTAACCGGCCTCGAGATTGCATTTATAGTAGCTGCATTCTGGGCCTTCGCGTTATTTTTCATGCGCTGGTACTCTGCGGCATGGAGATGCTGGGTGAACTCTTTTGCAACGTCCAGGAACTCGTCTTCGACCATGCGGTACCGGTCATCATTGTTAAATCCATCAATCATGAAACTTTAATGAACTTTAGACCAATTCATAACAGTTATAGCCACTTGATATTACATACCTTTCTTCCGGTGGTCCATCTGGCGGAGAAGCAGATACTTCACGTGCTGTACTCATTAATATTAGGCATAATACAAAGGAATCTATATTCATGCTTACCTGCGGCTCTTGGGCCTGTCCCTCTGCGATTCTGTCTCCCTGGCGGCTGCTCTATATCTGAACTATCCAATATAGGTCTTGGCCTTCTGGGCCGTGATGAAGTAGAACTCCGAGGGCTTGAACTATCTTGATTGGTGTCCGTTTTGAGCCATGGAAGTTTCCTCGTCATTTTGCACGTCTTCGTGGACGCTGAAATAGCCCAGATGCTCCTAGTATTCACTTACTCGAATTAGAACCAAACTAGGAACTTCACTCTACAGCTGTAGGGCGCTCGTTGCCAGCGTAGGTCCCTTGCGGAGAGTTAGGCAGCCGCCTGTTAAATTCTACTCATCAGCAATGATGATGTGCAATGCTGTGTAGTTACTACTGTGATGCTGGCGTAAAATTCAAAGTCCTCAGGGGATAATCTGATGCTGCGTATTCCTCACCAGCCGCCGCCGCATGCAAGTGACCCAAGAAGGTGGTCTGGTCGGGTAGGCTTGGCGTTGTGTTGATGTCAACGTCACGTTCCTCTTCACTCTCAGCTTCAGAGCCAGCCGCAGGGGAATCTGTTCGCTCTGGTCGATATATAGGTTTCTTATACTCCCCTTTTATCCCTTTGAATCGACGGATAGTTCGTGCTGAGACCCCAAACTCCTGGGCCAATATCGCGTTCGTCTTCCTTGGCACCCCGTCAATCGGTTTTGATGCATCGACTAGGGCCGCTATCTGTTCCTTTGAGAGCTTCGTTGGCCTGTCGGGGCGTCCGTCATGGAAATACTCGTCTTTGAGCGTTGGGCTAACTTCTGGGTTGTACCCGCGTTTCTTAGCCTCGCTGATTATGTATTGGAGTTGTTTCTTCTTGATGCCCATCAGTTTTTCGATATTCTCGTAATTGTAACCACAATTTTTCAGGGTAACTGCTTGAGCACGGGTTGCAAGTGGGAAAAACATTGTTGTCTGTCAAATTTTATTGTATTTATGGAAGGTTTGTTGAGAATATAGGTCACCAACCGTGAGTAATATTCTTTGGCCCAACTCATTTATTGGGCTGGGCATAAGATTAACATAAACACTTGTTTTAATTACAATTCCGCACCACAATATCTCAAAAGCTACCATATATGGAACTGCTGCAAATATATTCTTTATTAACCCCAAGATATTTGAGTATTTATTTATTGCGCCTCAATGGTCTACATTATAGGCCGTCTTCGAAGCATGGAACCAAGTCCAGAATATCACCCAGCATCTTCCTATACGGCCGAGGTACCTCTCTTGTTCTCTGTACTAAACTTATGAATAGCTTAGTATGTGCTGCAAGCGTAGGAGGCCACCGACATTTGCAAACATCAAACCTAATCACTTGGGTGATGCACTCGCCTGTCGCTATGTTCGGGCTATACGTTACATGCATTTCCTCGTCTTGGAGTAGAAATGTGGCTAGTCCTGCTGGTTGCTCCCAGCATAATAAAACCGAGTGCCTGCGGCCGTTCCTCAAGCAGCGATTTCCACGGCGTCTTCATTTCCGAACCTCTGCGAGTTATTGCTTTGTGGATTCGCCCCATCCCTCCCAATGGTATCGGCAGCTTATAATAGGTAGCTCGATATGTACGGCCAGTATTCCGGAATCACTTGGGGTATTGTTTATCTCCCAATTCGAAAAGCCATCTACTCAAAGATCCGGCAAAAAATGTTGCTTAAACTTCTTGTTCGCCCTGTCTACGGCACGATGTTGAAACTGATCCCCATGTAACTCGAAAACCAAGTTCTTTTTTGTTGCCTGATTCGGTTGCGCATCTTCTGATTCCTCCGCTCCTGCGTCATCTCGAACCTCGAACCTGAATATTGTGTGCTCTTTTGGCAGAACCTTTAGCTCGTCTTGTTCAGTAATAATCTCGAATGTAAACTTGGTATCCTTGACGACGATTCCTTTGACACCGACACGGCTTGTGCAGCGGCTTCGCGCCACCTGGACGAGTGCGCCATGATAATCTGCACTCGCAAGCTTGGCAGCTACTGGCCCGGAGATTGGCCTCCCTGATCCCAATATTTCATTGATGTATCCTGTCCATAATTGGTGGAGCGGTTCGAAGATCACATATTTCTGTTGGTCGTTGGGGATCGAGTGTAGTCCTGTTGCGCGCTTCTCGGCCGCACTCAATGGTTGCGGCTTGCGCTTCTTCTTAAGCTTCGATGCAGCTTGTAGGCGCAGTGTGCGTCGATAAGCGCGACCAGATGGCGTGGGGTTTTCACCAGGCTTGAGATGCAAGGGCCGGAGCTTGACTTTCTCGCTGAAGATGCGGGAGACGGTTGCAGGAGGATGAGCAAGGGACAAAAGGTGCGCTGCGACATGCGTACCCGGTGACGCCGAGGTGTTTGCCATTGTGATTACAGCTTCGAGTTGACCATAGAGATGCCGATAAATTGCAGTCCAGCCAAGAGCCGCGGGGAGAATAATATTTGAGGTGGGGGTATGCACAATAAGTCGGTGCGGAGTACTTTATTATGCCTGAATAAGGCTTTTTGACGTTCGTCCTCGGCCAGCCAGCCAATCACTCGGCAATTCGGCTCGCACCGGTTTGGAAAGACAGTGGGGTCGAGTCTGGGGAAGGCAAGCTAGGTGGACCTGCCCTCTTCGACCTAGACTGTTGAACCTAGACTGTTGAGATCAACTGTAATGCCACCATGACTAGAACTCGATGAAGTGAGGTCGGAATCTCTACAGCAATGGCAAAATCGGGAGGCTCTGGGCCTCGAGAGGACTCTGCCCCTGATCTTGAGATCTTTGGCGACAAGGTCACCCTACACCCGAGTGGATATATTGCTCCCCCTGAGAAAGCGGCCGACAACGAGCAAGCTCTCATGCAACATGCTGGCAGGTTCAGAACAGCCCCTCTCGAGTAAGTTATTGATATATACCGTCAGTTTGGCAAGTGTTTAACGCCGTGTCCTAGATTTCTTCGCGAAATATCCCTCCACATATCTGGAACAGGATGGCGTTCGTACGACAAACCCATAGGCCAACCGGTCTACTACTCCGGCTTCAGCGAGAATATGAAAGCAGCAATAGTGTCGACACCAATCCTGCAGAATAAAATGTCCGAGTTAGCTTCGATGCGCGTTGCGGCGGAAGTAGAACAAGGCCTTTTAAACCCAGACGATAGCATGTTCGAGACAAACAAAGCAGCACGAAAGGTTGCGATAGAGCATAGTCTACTGCAGCTCGCAGAAAAAATGATAGACGGTATGATCTGCAAGATGGAGAACAAGACATTTATCAGGAGCGCATATTATTTCTGTACGGAGTTGTTGACTAGAGCATATCACCAAGGTACGTTGAGAGGGATGGCCTATCTTACAAGCCGAACTAACGATGTGCTTCATAATAATAGGCATCCACGTGTCAAGTGAAGAAGTTCTGCGGCTGCGGAAAGTTGCTAAGGAGGCAGAGAAGAAACGACAAAGTATCATATTCCTACCATGCCATCGATCGCATGTGGACTACGTATCTTTACAACTTATTAGCTACCGCCTTGGGATGGCCTTACCGACCGTAGTCTCGGGAGATAATCTGAACTTCCCGGTGGTTGGCTCTTTCTTACAGCACGCGGGTATGTAGAGTTTATACCCCGATGGTTGACTGAGATAAACAAGTCTGACTCCTTTAGGTGCCATGTACATTCGCCGCAGTTTTGGCGATGACATCCTGTATACCACTCTTGTCCAGGCATATATTGATACGCTTCTTCAAGGGGGTTTCAATTTCGAATGTTTCATTGAAGGCGGCCGTTCACGAACAGGAAAACTTTTGCCGCCAAAATTCGGCATTCTCAGTTTTATCTTGGATAGTATACTGTCAGGTCGCGTTGAAGATACAATCATCTGCCCAGTTAGTACACAGTACGATAAAGTCATCGAAACGGAAGGCTATGTGGGCGAATTACTTGGAGTTCCCAAGAAGAAGGAGAACCTGGCGGATTTCCTGTCCGCATCTTCAGTACTATCCTTGAAGCTTGGCCGAGTCGACGTCAGATTCCACGAGCCATGGAGTCTAAAGGGGTTTATTCAGGATCAAATGTCTAGAAGCACTACCATTCCACAGCAACTGAACACTAAGGCTGCTGACGACCATGGCGTCCGTCAAAGAATATTGCGGACCTTGGGCTACAAAGTATTATCGGACATAAATGCAATTTCTGTGGTGATGCCAACTGCGTTGATTGGTACCGTCCTGCTTACGCTTCGTGGACGCGGTGTAGGCAAGCCCGAACTGATTCGACGAATTGAGTGGTTGAGCGATCGAGTTCGAGCCAAGGGGGGCCGAGTTGCTCATTTCGGGGGTGCCACAACCTCTTCTGTCATCGACAGAGGTCTGGACGTGCTAGGAAAGGATTTGGTTGGCGTAGTCGAAGGACTTCCTACACCAACATATTATGCTGTCGACCGATTCCAGCTGTCTTTTTATCGCAATATGACAATCCATCTGTTCATTACAGAGGCGCTTGTAAGCGCCAGCATGTATACGAGAATCAAACGCGGAGGGTTAAGGTCAGACCAGCGAATTTCGTTCACTGAACTCCGTGACCAGGTCCTATTCCTGTCACAACTTTTCAGAGGCGAGTTTATTTATCCAACTGATGGGCTGGCCCAAAATCTCGAAAATACTCTCCATGGCCTTGAGGAAGACAAGGTCATCGAGCTAATCCGTGATTCTGATGGAAACATCAAAGAAGTTGGCCTTTCCGAGGAAGAGCGTGCCGCCGGTCGCGAGAACTACGATTTCTATTGCTTTATGATATGGCCCTTCATCGAAGCAAGCTGGCTCGGTGCAGTGTCTCTAATGGGCTTAACTCCATCATTCAAACGACCAGACGAAGCTTGGGTAGGCGTGACAAGTGCACAAAACAGTGCACAACTGGTAAAGGCTTCCCCACAGAATAATAACTGAATACTAGCTAACGATGTTGCAGCTCGGGAAGACATTATACCACCAAGGCGATCTCTCGTATTTCGAAGCGGTTAACAAAGAGACTCTTAAAAACGCATACCAGCGCTTTGAAGAAGAAGGCATTATAGTGGTAGTAAAAGACAAGCTGTCGAACTCGCCGGCCCAAATGAAGCTCGCTCCGACATGGACGCCACATCGCGACCCCTCCACAGGCAAGATCGCCCCACAAGGCAAATTATGGGATTTCATCGAGATGATTGCGCAGTCTAGACGCGAGGGCAAGAATAGGCGTGATGGCGCGACTGTCAGCACGAGAGTGCTCATGCTTGCAGACACGTTAGGCCAGTCTCTGTTTTCGGCAGCTTCGGCAGACGCAGCAAAGGAAGCAGATGTGTCGGGGAAGAAGAAGAGGAGAGGGAGGGCTATTGTGGTGCCTTCAGCGCATTTGTAATTTATTGTACTGTACGAAGATACCTTTGTCATATACCATGTTTCTAGAACATATTTGTGGGTTCAAGAATATATATTATTTATTCCCTTGATTAAAGTTCATGCTATATCCACCTGACTTCTCATCCTTGACCATCTGGAAATTGTCTGTAGACAAGCCGAATGGCTTCAGAATGCCATTACCAAGCTGCTTGAGCTGCCCCATCATATCGCCCATTTCCTTTTCTTGTGCTGCCTTTGTCCGCGGTGGTAGCAGGATCAGCTGCCTTTGTACTACCTTGCGGTCTGCTGGTGATAGGTTCGACATCTTCGAGAGCTCCTTGTAATCTATTTCACATTAGCAACCCGACGTCGATGGCAACGATAGAACAAACCTTCTTCTGCCCCTCCAAGTGCCGACCACCCACCCAGTTCACTCCTTGCCCTTGCCCTCCTTAGCAAGGCCTTCGAGCGTATCCGTTCTATATCTACCTTCCGTCGCGCCGCCTCGGAAGTGTCCTCGGCCTTGGCCGCACCCACACTGACTATCTCTTCATCTGCTTCCTCCTGCGCTTCAACAATTTCTTTCCCATCCTCGCCCTTAGGACTACTATCCTTCTTACTGTCCTTTGTTTTTGTGGGATCCAAACGGTCGAGATCGTCAACAGAGTCGCTCGCAGCTTTGACCGTCTCCTTCCATTCTTCCAGCTTCAGGTGGCATGCCGCAATATTGCTGTTTAGCACTGCGCGCTCATAGTATAGATAATTCGGACATGACGAAATGGCCTCCGCGTATATTTTTATTGCCGCACCATACTCCCCAGCAGTGAACCTTTCATTCGCCGCAGCCTTGCGCTCGTTGGATTGCCTGATGAGTTCCTGGCTAGGAGTTAGGAGATGCCATTGGCTCGGCAGGGATTGCGTACGTACAGCTTCTTCTTCAGGTTCAAACCGCACAATCTCTGCTTCCTCGGCCGGAGACGGCACTGTAGGTTTCGGATTTGCTTTCCGCTCGAAGCGTTCTGTTCGGGATGACATGGCGGGAATGTTGGATGTCAGAGTAGAACCCCACCGCCTTACATGAGGCCTGGGCGGAACGATTCCCGCACTGAGGCGGGGAAACCCCCAACGGGAAGGACCGTACCCCTCTATTATTTTCACCCCGTAACCTGAACAGCTACACGTTCTTTACCACTTGTGACTCTTTAGTATCTACAACGAATTTCTTAGTCCGTTACTTCCGTAGTATTACCTCAAGACTATTCCGCGGTGTAGACCTTCAAAATGGCTCAAGATACTAAAGAGTTAGTACCGCCGAATAGTGATGTTTATACCGCCCACTGCGGAATCTAACTGGAGCCCAGGTTCCCTCCCATCAGAGCATGCCTCTTTGACATGGATGGTCTCCTCCTAGACACGGAAGACAAATACTCTGAGAGCGTCAATACGATACTCGAGCGTTACGGCCGTCCCCCAATGCCATGGTCCGTCAAGGCGCAGCTCCAAGGCCGCCCCGGTCCCGCTGCTGCGGCCATCTTCCACGAGTGGGCGCAACTGCCCATTCCACAGGAGCAGTTTATTCTTGAGCAAGCGGAGATCCAGCGCAAGCTTTTCCCATCATCAGCACCGCTACCTGGTGTTGTCGAGCTCCTAAAGAACCTGAACTCCGCGAAGCCCAAAGGCGCGAAGGAGGGAGAGAAGCTACACTTGGCTTTGGCTACGAGTTCGCACACTGCGAACTTCAAGTTGAAGACTGATCACCTGGGACACTTGTTCGCGGTGTTTGTGGAGGCGAGGCGTGTGCTGGGAGATGATCCTAGAATCGCAAAGGGAAGGGGTAAGCCGGCACCAGACATCTACTTGCTCGCTTTGGATATGGTGAACGCGACGCTACCAGAGGGCGAGGCGCCAATCAAACCAGAAGAATGCCTAGTATTTGAGGACTCTGTACCGGGTGTTGAGGCTGGAAGGAGAGCGGGTATGAGAGCCATCTGGTGCCCTCACCCAGGTCTCAAACAGGAGTTTACTGGCAGGGAAGATCTCGTCTTGGCGGGCAGAATCCCTGATGCTCAGGGCGTCATTGGAGAGGGCGCGGGCAAGGTTGGCGATGACTATGCCCAGTATCTTCTCACGTTGGAGAACTTCCCGTATGAGAAGTATGGGATTGTGGTTGAGAACTAGATGCATGCGATAAACATTGGTTTACAACGTTTAGATACCAGTGGAACTCCCTTTCATACATAGAAGATAGAAGGATGATGAGTTGGCCGTAGCCAACTCTGTCTTGTAGATGATGATCGGGCTACTTCAAAGAACTAACTTGCAGATAGAAAGACTCCTCAAATCTAAATATCTAGCCTTCCCCGCCGGGCATAATAAGAGTGACAGGATGTCTTTCTCTGTAATTGATAAGGCGATAACACCCATGCACTTTCCGCGATCTGATCAGATTCTGAACATCCACACCCGTCACTAGCGTCGATCAGCCTCCCGCCACATCTCAGCCTTGCAGCACCTCCTCCAAATTTGGATCCAAGCTAGAAACCTAACATCCCCGCCGATTTTATAGAACAATTCCCACATCACCACTCTCAATACCCTCAGCTCGCGCTCCTAGTTTCTACAGCGTGCCGCCATGTCCGCCCCCTCCTCCGGCTCCTCCACCCCAAACCCGCGCTTCAAGCCGCAAGCCAAAACCGCCGAGGACATCCTCTCCAACCAGACCGTCGGCCTCGTCAACCTCTCCGACTTCCGCAAGCGCCGCGCGGAGGCTATCGAGCAGAAGGAACGCGATGCCCAGGAATCGCTGCTAGGCAGTAGTCGCGGGGGTTCTGGAACCGCCACACCCGTCGTGGGTTCGGGGTGAGTCGCATACAATCCCTCTCTCTCCTATCGCGCAATTGACCCAGGAAGAGCCAAAGCTAATTTCTCAGTACAGTGGCTCCACCCCCTCTGAGCCTCCAAAGAAGAAACCAAAGCGTAAAGCAGGGACGCCAAAACTAAGCTTCGACGTTGACGACGAAGAAACCGAAGGCGATTCCACCACCTCAAACAAGCCAACCCCCAAAAACGGCGCCGACTCGCGCTCAGAAAGCGGGTCCCCCGCGCCCCCAAGCGACGCAGCAGCAGTACCAAAGCGCAAATTCGCGCCCAATGCCTCCATCGGCGCCTTCCCGAAGGCACTGACGAAACGCTCGCTGCTACAAGAGTCCCAGGCTCGCGAGGCGCTGCGGAAGGAGTTTCTGGTGCTGCAGGAGCGGGTCAAGGCTGCGCCGATTGCGATACCGTTTGTCTTCTATGATGGGAGTAATGTGCCCGGTGGGGTGTGCAGGGTGGTGAAGGGGGATTTCGTGTGGAAGTTTCTGGATGGGAGTCGGAAGGTTGGGGCGGAGGTGGGG